>JABAYD010033674.1:340-24656 GCA_014822095.1 Diplotaxis tenuifolia
TGGTGTAACCGTACAAGTGCGGTAAAGTACTTATTTAAGTACATTACCAAGGGTGTTGACAGAGCAAGCGCTGTTATTGAAAAGGGTTATAAAGCAACTACCTCTGACACGGTGGGATCAAGCAAACCAAAGGAGAAAGTTATCAAGAAACGGAACGAGATACAAGAATTTGTCGAGGCTCGGTATTTATCAGCTTGTGAATCATCATGGTGAACATTCGCATTCCACATTCACAAACGAAAACCAGCAGTCGAGAAGCTTATCATTCACTTAGAAGGTGAACATAATATCACGGTAAAGGAGTCTGATAACCTCAACCGTGTCGTTCGCAAGCGAGGGATCGAGAAGACAATGTTCACTGAAGGGATGGTCTTATGCAGAAGGTCAGCGTTCGCACGAACATTGAATTATGTTCAAATACCAGAATATTTCGTGTGGAACAACAGTACAAAAGTATGTTCTGAACGTAAGAAAGGGAAATGCATTGGAAGAATCGTCGATGTTCATCCAGCAGCAGGTGATCGCTACTACCTAAGGATCCTCATAAATAAAATCAAGGGTCCTAGAAGCTATGACGAGCTAAAAATGTTTAACGACGTCAAATATCCTGATTTTAAATCAGTATGCGAGGCACGCGGCTATTTGGAAAATGATTTAGAATGACACGAGACTATGACAGAGTCTGCTAGATCATCTACCCCATTCCAGCTCCGCGATTTGTTTGTCACATTCTTGAACAATTGCTCGTCGCAAGCCCTAAAAAACTATGTGAGCACTCATGGAGATCGATGAGCGAGGACATACTCCACAAGAGGCAGCGAGTCTTAGGTCACACTACCTTGCAACTAGATGATGAGACCCTTGAGCAATATACTTTAATTGAAGTTGAAAAGTTGATGTGCATGCATGAGCGGTCCCTCAACGATATTAAAGATATGCCAAAGATCAAACCAATATTGCTAAAAGAATTTGGTAACAGCTTATGGAACCAAGAACTGGATTACGATGTTGCTGAGGACTCTGTTGATAAAAAGGACGGAAAACTAATTTTCGTTAATGGCGCGGGAGGCACCGGGAAAACATTCCTATACCAAACCATTATATCGAAGCTTCGTTCAAGAAAACAAATAGTTCTTCCAGTTGCTTCGTCAGGAATAGCAGCATTACTCCTACCTAACGGAAGAACTGCTCATTCTCGATTTAATATCCCTTTGAAGCTCTTCGAAGATAAGTTCTGCAACATCAAACCAAACACTATGCTGGCTGAACTTATCGAGAAAACAGATCTCATAATTTGGGATGAGGCACCGATGACTCATAAACATGCTTTCGAGTCATTAGACAAAACGTTGAAGGACATATTGTCTAAGAAAAATCCTTCCGCAAAGGATCGAACTTTTGGGGGAAAAACAGTTTTGCTAGGTGGTGATTTTCGGTAGATTTTACCAGTAATCCCACAAGGTAGTAGAGCTGATACTGTCCTAGCTTCAATAAGTCATTCATATCTGTGGGATAGTTGTCACACGTTCTCTTTGAAAACCAATATGAGAGTCAATCAAGACGCAAAAATAGTTCTCTGAGTGGCTTCTTAAAGTCGGTGAAGGTCTTCCACAATCCGAAGAAGAAGATGAAGATGATGGCTATGGTGAACAAATGATAACTGTTGACACCTCTTCGGTTCAGCAGAATGGTGATGATTCTTTAAATCAAGTTATTGGCGCCGCGTATGGAGATGTGAACCAAATAAGGGCCTCCCAAACCTTTTACACTGATAAAGCTATACTCACTCCCCGAAACGAAACCGTGGATGACATCAATGCATATATAATCTCCAAAACCGACGGCGAATCAAAAGAGTACTACAGTCACGATAGCTTTGAAATTTCGGAAACTCAGTCTGACCAAAATGATGCGCTATACGCGATTGATTACCTCAATTCCTTGGAATATCCAGGCCTGCCTTCTCATAAGCTGACACTCAAAGTTGGGGCCCCAGTCATGCTTATGCGAAACATAAATCAGAAAAAAGGACTATGTAATGGTACCCGCATGATCCTGACGCACGTAGGGGAATGAATCCTCAAGGCGTACATAATCATAGGCTCGCACATAGGCAAAGAGGTCTTGACTCCGAGGATTGTTCTCTTGCACGATGAGACAAAGCTACCGTTCACTCTGCGGCGCCGACAATTCCCTATCAGATTATGTTATGCAATGACAATCAACAAAAGCCAAGGGCAAAGCCTGAAAGAGGTTGTTCTATACCTACCTAAACCGGTCTTCTCACATGGTCAACCATATGTGGCCCTCTCGCGAGTGACAAGCAAAGCGGGACTAGAAATCATTAAGGGCGAGGACGAGCACCCACTAAAAGTAAAGAACATAGTATACAAAGAGATCTTCAACCGGCTCCGCTCACACAAAAGTACGCTATCTCTTATTCTATGACAAATCACTCCAGATTTCTAAATAATCAACTACCTAATAATTATCCCTTTACGCCTAACAGTGTTCTAGCAATCAGCAAGAAATCTTGACTTGGAACTCCTTCCTTGATGATGAATATCACGCTGTTCACTGGTACGTATATATGTTCTGCAAATAAAAGAAATTAATTTACCTTTCATAGATATTTCACTCATATTTATTAATAACATTTCAGGCTATCCAACTTCAAAGATATCCCTCGCAAATGGACGCTTTCTTCGTCCACAATAACATCATGTTATCTATCGCTTTTTCTTTTCTTTTTGTCTTCAGACCAAACTTTCTGGTCTCAACAGTGAGAAATATTTTCCTGTTCGGTGTTTTAGATTTTGGTTAAGCGGAACTATAACAACTTTGCTATAGCTTCTGTTGGTTATTACATCTAATACTATCCCCTTTATGTTTTATGTTAATGTTGAATAAAATCAAAAAAAGCCTGTCTATATATATTTGATTATTTGGAAAAAGATAAGGCCATATCAATATGTCCATACGAAAATTACATCCTTTACAGTGTAAACATTGTGTTAACATCAAACATATTTTTATAAGCCAACAAATGAAATAAGCCAATATATATAAAGATAAAACATAATTAAAAAACTACAAACTCAATCTTTATAAAACTTAAAATTAAAAGTTTTGGTAAAAGTAATGTGAATAAAGTTTCTTACAAATGGATGCTAATTAAACCAGAGTATCAATCATAGTTTACATTAAAATTTAGATTTCCTTATTAAGTACGAAATTACTTAATTTATTTGCAAAATTCTATATAAACAATTTAATACATCCCAATAATTAAAATTTTATGTTTTACAGTGATATCTCCCATGCTTCCCATAACTCAACGCATAGACCTACTCGAAGAAGGATTCCCAGCACGCCTTATAAGGATACTTATAAGGAATATTTGGGACATTAAGATTCACCAACCATGCAGTACCTACAAATGCATTGGCTTCATATGCTATGACTACCAAGTAAGAAAAATGATACAACTTTAAAAAGGAAAAATATCTTCTACACATTTAAGCTTTATTTTGGTTTCGTCTTATCAATTTATTCAACTTCAGGAACTACTCCTGGAAGGCCAGCTCTCCACCAGCAATCACCCCCTGGTCCAAGTACGTTGATCGAAGGAGATACATATGAATTCTCAGGATTTATCGTCCTACCAAATTACCGTTAACAGAAATTGACATGGCTTCCGTATACCATTCGTATCAACCAGGGGTCAACAATGCTAAATGTGTCTGCCATCGATCCGATCATTTCGGCACCCCCTCTCTCTCCTCGGAATTACAAAAGTCTACTCCGCTTATCCACTATTGCAAGCTGTTTACCAGGTAAACAACACATCAAGCTTTTAGTTAAGACATAAAATACCCCTATTCACAACAATACCCATATTGTGCAGATGTCGTCGGACAGATACTACATATCCCAAACATAACCCCACACACACAAGAATCAATTCACAAAATCACAATTGCTCTTATGCTGAACAATTCGAAAGTGGTTAGAATCACGCTGTGGGACAATCCAGCAAAAAATTTCAGCCTCCTACAAAACAAAAAAAAAATAGGAAATCAAGATTTGTCATCATCACAAGCTTAATACCTAAACTTTTTATAGGTAAATTTACTCAATTAAATATATAAAGTAGTTATTCTTAACCGCTTCTAATCATGCGCAATTAAAAATTACAGGAAGGTTAGAGCTCTCTTCATCGCCGGCAACCACTTTCTCCTTCAACAAAACCATCGACCACATCAAGAATTACAGTGGACAGATCTAGAGACTCCCGCATGCATCAAAATAAAACCTCCAGCCATCAAATGTTTTTTCTAAATTCATTCCTACCCAATTACGTAATTGGATTATTTTTCCTTTCCCACACTTTATCTTAAGATTATATTTTTAGAAAGACTTCAAAAGTACTTTATTAAAACAAAATTTGGTTGTTTCTGAGAGTAAATTAAATTGAATAGCTGTAATATTTTATTTAACTACAACATAAAATTAATGGGACATCAATTAGAATTAAATTGAAGGATTTAGGCTACGATAAAAAAAAGTATATGATAGTATGTGACATAAACTTAATGGGACATCAATTAAAATAAAATTTAATTATTTGGGTTATGTTGAAAAAATATATGATCGTATGTGTCTAAGGCATTACACGATTGATTTCTTGAAAAAAAAATATTCGGAATTACCCGGGCGTAGCGGTTCTAGTCCTTCTAAAAACAATTTAATAAACAATTATATACATTACGTAAAGAAAATTTAGAAGAGATTTTTAATATGGTGCAAGTAAACTCGGCCAGAGTTAAAAAAAATTACAAATGGAAACAAGTTTGAATTCAGTTTTATCATTATTACAAATCCACAACTCAAGGCTATAGTTTATACACTCTTAACCGAAAAAAAAATGGGACAAGTTTTGATTTTCATTACAAATATCACTTCCAGTTGTTGGCAACAATGTCAGCCAAATCAACAACTCTCTGTGAGTAACCCCACTCATTATCATACCAAGCAATCACCTTAACCATATCATCTCCCATCACCATAGTAAGTGAAGAATCAATGGTGGACGACACATCTGAGCATCTGAAATCAACCGACACAAGCGGCTCATCACAAACTTCAAGGATACCTTTAAGCTCTTTCTCTGCAGAGTCTCTCAAAGCAGCGTTAACTTCCTCAGCAAAAGTCTTCTTGGTGACCTACACAACGAGATCAACCACTGAGACATTTGGTGTTGGGACACGGAGAGCGATGCCGTTGAGTTTTCCTTTGAGGTTAGGGAGCACGAGAGCCACGGATTTAGCTGCTCCTGTAGATGTGGGAACAATGTTTAAAGCAGCTGCTCTTGCTCTCCTTAGATCACGGTGGCTTGCGTCTAGTAGCCTCTTGTCACCGGTGTATGAGTGAGTAGTTGTCATTGTACCCTTTATGATACCTACATTGTCACAACATACATTAAACAGCATTTCATTTGGGAGTGGACATATTTATCCGAACTGAATTACCGAACCGGAAAACGAGGTTTGGTTGAGTTCGGATACTATAAATTACTTGAGCGTTCCTATGTCTTTAGAACAAAAAAAAACAAAACCAAACCGAAACCAAGAGAACCAAATGGGTATCTAAATTTCTATAATAGAATTTATATACTTATCAATATTAACCATATTTCATTTTAAAACAATCAAATATTTTTGAATATTATTTATAAACCAAATTATCTGAAAATTACTAGAATATTTTTTATCCGATGTATTTGAACCGATTTATTCGTTATTTATCAAAAAATCCAAAGAAAAAATTAACTCAAGAACCCTGAATAACCCAACTTTTTAATCCAAATGAACCAAGAAACTGAAACCGAACTGGACCCGAAATCAATCGGTTCTCAAATTTGTTACCCAGTCGAACCGAAAACTGAAATAAAACCAAATCAAATTTCCTAAATACTTAAACGTATACTCCCTCCGTTTCAAATTACATGATGTTTTGGCCTTATGCACAAAGATTAAGAAATTTACATTCTTTTAAAAATTACTTTTAAATATATAATTTTATAATCATTCAACCAATTATAAAAAAAGCCTGTAAAATTTTATTGGTTAAACAGTTTCCAATAAAGTTAAAGTTAACCTTAAAATCTCAAAATATACCTTAAAATCTCAAAACATCATATATTTTGGAACAACTTAAACTCTTAAAACATCATGTAATTTGAAACGGATGGAGTACTATATTTCTGGAACTAAAACATAAAACCAGAAACAAACCGAACTGAACCGAGTTTGAAAAGACAAAAAGGAAGCAAACCCAGAACCATTACATACCGAACTTCTGGTCTAGAACTTTGACAAAGGGAGCAAGACAGTTAGTAGTGCAAGAAGCATTGCTAATGATCGGCTCATCAGGATCATAAGCATCAGCATTGACACCAACAACATAAGTTGGGATGTCTCCTTTACCTGGAGCTGTAATGATAACCTTCTTAGCTCCAGCTTCAATGTGTTTCCCTGCACCTTCTCTATCCACAAACACTCATGTTCCTTCAATGACAATGTCTATCCTCAACTCCCTAAACCAAAACCATTCAAATGATTATCTACATGTCTAATAAAGACTGGTCAAACTTCAGACAGAACTGTAGTGTTTAACTTACTTCCAAGGGAGAAGAGATGGGTTACGGTTAGACACAACCTTGATGATCTTCCCATCAACGGAGAGAGCAGCGTCTCTTGAAGGTTTCACATCAGCGTCAAAGATACCGAGAGTGGAGTCGTATTTAAGGAGATGTGAAGCTTGCTTGACACCACCAGTGTCGTTGATGGCAATGACATCAAAGGGAGAGTCCTTACGGCCATGCCAGCATCTCAAGAAGTTTCTACCGATCCTACCGAAGCCATTGATGGCTACTTTTAGTTTAGCCTCGGTCACACCTTTCTTGTATCCACCACTGCTTCCCATCTGGTAGAAACATGATCAGTTACAATGGTGTATGAATGATACAGCTCTTTAGAGAGTACTAGTTTGCATGACAAGGCAGAACTTACTGCAGAAGTTTGGAAAGTGACGGTGGAGACAAATTCATCGGAAGAAAGTTTCTTGTTGCCAAAGGGAAGAGAAGCAGAGGAGCTTCTTAATCCTGAGAACTCAGTGAAACCCTGAATGACCAAAACACACACACAGAGGTTAAGAGCCAGCAATAAAAGCCATAAGAAGAAAAAAATGTACCTGAAGAGATGGTTTGGGAACAGAGAAAGTAGCTGAAGTCATGGTGACCAGAGAGGATCAAAAGCTAAGGTTATAGCAGCAGATGCTAGAAAGAAAGTATTGAAATATAGATGTGGTAATATAGTAAAATGAAATGATGAGTTGGAGGCAAAGAAGATTAGATTCTGGATAACTTTCTTACTTATTTGTATGGTTGAGGTTATCAAATCACTCTCTTTGTAATCTTCTCATGCTTTCTATGATCACAAATCATCAATCCTTGACCTCATTTTCATTATGGGCTTTACACTTTTGGGCTTGTTTCTTCATCATGTGTGTGGTCACGGTAAAATAAAGAAGATAAGGCTAATAAATTTACTATAAACACACAAACCTATCATATGATTTTGACCCATACAATATACAAAGATTATTACAACTATTGTATTTGTAACAAACAAACGTAAGGAAAGTAACGTTGAAATTGCCAGCGTATATGGCCTTGAATTAGCATAGTAAGTGATGAAGTTCTCAAGACAGAACATGAACTTTGTACACAAATCCTATTGAAACTTTATGAGAAAAGCAACGTCTAGACACAAATGCATAAAAGAGAGAGATGTAGAAGAGAATTTTTATTTGGAATTTTATTAGATGAAAGATATTACATAAACTGAGAATGTTGGGTTTGGGTATGTTTAATTTGAGCAACAGTGATCTCAGCTTGAGTCATGGCCAAAATATTTTGAGTTTTCTGAATTTGAGTTTGTAACAAAGAAATTATCCCAACACATCCATAAACAGGGTCTTCAACTCTGCATGTTGCTTCAAAGTACAAAGATTCCACTGCTTCAGCTCTTGTCTGAACAGGAAGTTTCTGTCAAAAGATCAACAAATCCACCACGAATGTATTATTATAGGTATATAAAAAACAAATACAATAACGTTATCGTAGGGGATTTAGAAAATATACACAAAAAGAGTTGATATATATACCTGAAGCATTTTGGAAACATTTCCAGCACCATAGATTCTGTGGACACATGCAAATTTTTCAGGATTGTTTGGGGGAAAATAAGGTGAGAAAACACAATCTTTAGGACATCTTCTTCTCAGATATCTGCAAGCAGCACATCTTTTAGGATTCATAGCAGATTTTCTAAAGAGAGAAGAAAGATTGTGAAAATCTAAGAACCAAGATTTGACTTATTTGTATTCTCTTTTGTTTCCCTTTCTTTTCCAATTATCCAACGGCTACTTTCCCGTTTATGAAAATTTGAGCATATTTACATAAGGTAAGCTTATTAATGTTGATTGCTCATTGTAACTATTAGAGTATAGTACCGTTAGAAGCAGCTTATTGATCTTCAAAATCTCATAACTCCGAAAATTTTCAGTAACATAACTACAAATGTAATACAAATGGTATATATAATTCCAGACGTCGAAATACTTTTATATACAATGAAATATGAAACGTTACCAAACCATAATCTCCTTCACTTAGCTTTATAACAATCGTGCAACCAAACCGAACAACAGTGTCAAAGAAAGCCAAAAAGATCCGGTTCTTCTCCATCGCCAAACCAATAATTTTCCAAGAAAGTCTTCACTTGAGTTAAGCTGATGTGCAGTTAATTTTCATTCATTAATTCTCCTGTCCTTGTCCGTTTCTGCACCGTGCTAGGCACGTGATTTCCCATCAAAAGTGCACCTGAGAATTCAAGAACTGTTTTGGACAAAATGTTAAACGCTTGAGACATTCCAGAGAAGTTACCAGTAGCTTCTGCATGAACTTTTTCATTTGATTCCATGAAATTGATAGAAGATTCGTGAGAACTCTGTATTTGTTGTTCTTCATGGTGTTGGTTCTTCTCCCTCATCATAAGAAGAGAAGCTTAGCTAAAGAACATACGATTTTCAATGCAAGAGAAGGGTGTTTCTTGGGAGAAAGGAATAGGGTACTGTTCTTCCTGAAGAAAGAGGAGATTCCTTGGGAAATAAACAACCGGGAGCTGATCTAGGTATGCAGAGGTGAGAAGTCTTAAGTAGAAGCGAGTGGTTTTCTAACAGAAGAGAAACTATATGGAAGAGTCCTTTTTTTTAGCAAAAAAAAAGAAGAGAAGAATCTACAGAGATGAGATATGGGCCATGGATGATGAAGAAGATGGTGGTGGTGTTAATGATGAGGATAAAATATGGAGTTTCATATATGAACGTGCTATAATATACAATTAGTGTTTTTTTGACAAAATATAATATCCCATTCCCTTCGCATATTTGTTTGAACTTTGGTACGATATCCATTTGGTTGTCGCCAATGCAATTCTAACAATAAGCTCCTCTTAGCGGGGTGTGCTAACATCCCTGAGCAACCCACTGGTTAGAAATGGCTATGATATTGATGTTGTTATACGTGGTGCTATGGTTGACATGTATTCCAAAACCCTATGTTTTGATCACTACTATTCGAAGAGGTAGCTGCAGTGGACTTGATTCTATGGCACTTTATTATCCGTTAATGTTCTGGTAACGCAAAAGAATCAAAAAGACGTGTTTGAGTTTTTCATGCTTATGGAAGATAAAGAAGTTAAGCCTGACCAACCGAGTTTGAAAATGTTCATGAATTATCTGTTACTTTCAGCCATCTTAACGAAAGAGATTGTGTCATGCACTCAGATCCGAGCACATGCATTTAAGAGGAATGCAGACATTAAACTGATAGGTTCAAGAAAGCCTATGTTCGTAAGAAGAAGAGAGGAGAGGAGAAAGAAGCTGTAGAAGACGAGGAAAGGGGTTCAAATGTTGAACCTTCCAAGTAGAAAAGAGGCTTTGAAGAAATAAAGAAGAGTGGAGAGCCTCGGTTGGAAGAAAGGGTTAGCAGTTACAGATTTGAATAGCTTAGATCCTATTAAAGGAAGTAGTCGTTGGTTGTAGAGGATTATGCTTTGTATGTTGTATCTTTGTGACGATATGAGTCTAGAGTAATCAGTCGCTATGAGACTGACGATAGAGATGATCTCATGATGAGAGTGATTCGATATCGTACTACAATGCTGTAAACACTTCTATATTCAAAGTAATACAAGAGTTGAGCATTTACAAGTAAACGATAAGTAGAGTCTATCATTGGTGCGGCGAAACTTGATCGGAACCACCGCGAGAGAACGAGATGGTGGAGACGCGTAACGGAGGTGATCGCGAGAAGCAAATCGCGACGGATCTAGGAAATCATCGGAGATCCAGTTGATACTCGACGAGATCGAGCTGTCGAAGCTCAATTACGAGAAATTAGCCCGTAGTGATCGCGCAACAACGACGAAGTTCAATGAGATCAATACGAAGATGGATTCAATGGCGAATTATTCGACATCGCGATTCGAAGCAATTGAGAAACAAATGAACCAGATTACTGACGTATTGGTTTGATTGGAGGAAGCTGCGGTGTTCACTCAACGTCCTGGGAAGAGAATCACTTCTTCTTCAGATCCGCAGAATGATCAGGTACCAATATCGTTATCTGAACCGGAAAAAACTCACACAAAGTTAGGTTATCGGGGAATTCTTGGGAATATAATAAATCGTGATAAGATGTTGAGGAAAATAGAGATGTCTGTGTTTTCTGGTTCGTTGCCTTTCGATTGGATCTCTCGTGCAAAAAGAATTTTCAGGATCGGTAACTTCAATGAAGAAGAGAAGCTTCATCTGGTGTCACTAAATTTGGAAGGGTCAGTTCTGCAGTGGTTCAATGGTGAACTCTTGGATGATCCGTTTGTAAGTTGGGAACAGTTTACGCAGCGGATATTGGACAGATTTGGAGGTCCTATTGACAATGATCCTGCAGCAAGGTTATTTAGAGTGAAACAAGAAGGCGAGATTAAAGATTACCTGCACGAATTTGAGACATTGAGGAATCATGTAACAGGGGTTGATGAGAAGAATCTGATCAAATTTTTCTTCAATGGCCTGAAACCAGATATGAAGGAGGTGATTTGTATGAAAGAACCGGTTACATTGACTCAACACAAGCTTGCGGTGCTAAAAATGCAGAGTACTACGGTCTGTAGCGTGATAATCTCGGCCGCTGGTGAATTGCGGGGAGGCTATCAAAGACAGACGTCGGTGTCTCGTTCATCTAATTTCAACAACAAGACGCAGACCGATGCAACTAAGTTCACACAAGCAGCAAACAAAGAAAACGTTGCTAGTCAACGCAACAATGTGAGACCACGCTTGCAACATTCTGACGCAGAGCTCTACATAATGCGGAGAGAGAAGATCTGTTTCAGATGCAAGGCACCGTGGACACCAGCTCACAACAAGGAATGTCCAAATAGAATGTTACGAGTACTTACTGTGATCAATGGCTTAGAGCTTGAGGTTGTCAATTCTGATGACGAAGAGGTGTTACAAGAACAACCGCAACAACAAGTTCTTCACACATTGTCTTTAAACTCGTACTTGGGCATTAACTCTCTAAAGACTACGAAGATGAGAGGGTACATTAACAACTTAGAGGTGATCGTCAATGCTTGATAGCAGAGCATCTCACAACTTCATCTCACCTGGAGTTGTGACCAAGCTACACTTGAAAGTTTCTGCAGATAGTAGCTTGGATGTGTTGTTGGGAAATGGGGTTACTGTGAACGCGTTACGAGTATGCCAAGCAGTTAATTTCCAACTCAATAAAACCAACTTCACAGGCGATTTCATCTCTCTCGAACTAGGGAATGTTGATGTGATATTGGGTATTCAATGGCTTGAAACCTTAGGTGTATGTGAAGTGGACTGGAAGGAGCAGGTCCTTTCCTTCACCTATAATGGGAATCGAGTGACTTTGGTAGGAGAGAAGGCTCTACATTGCACAAGATTCTCTTTCAAATCATTGAAACCAGTCTATACAAGTAGCAAGACAGGAAGGGAAGCACTTCTTGCTTCTTCTATAGCAACATCATCAGTCCCAGAAGTTCGTTTACATTACTCCAAGATTCTCCAAGATTTTAAAGATGTGTTCGACGTTCCTACTACATTACCACCTTTTAGAGGACACGAACACGCAATAAATCTTATTCCAGGAGTTTCTTCGGTCTCTGTTCGACCATAGAGATATCCTCACGCTAGCAAGGTGGCCATGGAGCAGATGGTGACAGACATGTTAGCTACAAGTATCATACGTCCCAGCACAAGCCCATTCTCTAGTCCGGTGCTCTTAGTGAAGAAGAAAGATGGGTCTCTACGTTTTTGTGTTGACTATAGATCACTGAACAGAGCTACGGTTTTGGACAAATATCCAATCCCAGTTATTGATCAACTGCTAGACGAGTTACACGGAGCTTCGGTATTCTCAAAATTGGATCTTCGTTCTAGCTATCACCAGATAAGAATGGTAGAGAAGGACATTCACAAGACAGTGTTTCGAACAGTGGAAGGGCATTACGAATTCCTGGTCATGCCTTTTGGCTTATCAAATGCACCAGCCACGTTTCAGGCACTTATGAATAAAGTGTTCAAGCCTTTCTTACGACGCTTCGTTCTGGTATTTTTTGATGATATTCTAGTCTACAACAAGACTCATACGGAACATGAGAGTCACTTACGTCAAGTGCTGCAAGTCTTGTGTGAACAGACATTCTTCGCTAATCAAAAGAAATGTACTTTTGGAGTGCAAAGTGTAGAATACCTTGGCCATATTATCTCTGAAAATGGCGTGGCTACGGACTATGCTAAGATAGCTGCTATGTCGACTTGGCCTATTCCAAAGATGGTTAAACAGTTGAGACGTTTTCTTGGTCTGACAGGTTATTATCGAAGATATGTCGAGGACTATGGTACAATTGCTAGACCCTTAACCACTCTATTGAAGAAGGATCAGTTCTGTTGGTCACAGGAAGCACAATCAACTTTGGATCAACTCAAGTAAGTGATGGTTCATGCCCCTGTTTCGGCGTTACCCAACTTTCAAGAAACATTTGTGATTGAATCAGATGCCTCTGGATTTGGTCTTGGAGCGGTATTGATGCAGAATAAACGTCCTATTGCGTTTTTCAGTCACGCTTTAACACCTAAAGAACAGATGAAGCCGGCTTATGAAAGGGAACTGATGGCTATTGTCATGGCAATAAGGAAATGGAAGCACTACCTATTGGGTCGTAAGTTTCATGTTCATACGGATCAGAGAAGCTTGAAGTTTCTCTTGGAACAAAAAGAAGTGAATCTCGAGTATCAAAAGTGGCTGACCACGATCCTTGGGTTTGATTTTGAGATTTTTTACAAGCCAGGGCCTGAGAACAAAGCCGCTGACGGGTTATCAAGGTCTTTATCAGTTTCTCCCTTGTTGTTGTCTTTGACAGTACCAACGGTTTTGCAGTGGGAGGATTTGTATCGCAAGATCAGTGAAGATAAGAGGATTCAGGGAACTATTTTGAAGATTCAGTCAGGGGAATTATAGTCAAAGAAGTATCATGTCAGTGATGGGAAGCTATGGTCAAAACGTCGTCTTGTAATACCGAAGAGTTCACGTTTCATTCCTTTGATATTAAACGAAGCTCATGACATTAAGTTGGGAGGCCACTCGGGTTTTTTAAAGACGGTGAAACGAATACAGTGTTCTTTTTCTTGGAAGGGGATGTACAAAACTATTCAGGAATATGTCGGAGCCTGTAACGTGTGTCAAACTCATAAACATTCAACTCTCTCTCCTGCGGGTTTACTCCAGCCACTGCTTATTCCGACACTGATATGGGAAGAAATTAATATGGATTTCATTGAAGGCCTTCCGCGCTCCAATGGATTCAATTTTATACTTGTGGTTATTGATCGTTTGAGCAAATTTGCCCATTATGTGTGTTTGAAGCATCAGTTCACAGCAATTGAGGTGGCTCAGAAATTTGTTCAGGAGGTAGTAAGACTACATGGTTTTCCGAAGAGTATCACATCTGATCGAGACAAGATCTTTCTAAGCTCTTTTTGGAAGGAGGTCTTCCGTTTGGCGGGTACAAAACTGCAATATAGTACTGCTTTTCACCCACAAACAGATGGACAATCAGAGGTCTTGAACAGGTGCTTAGAAACTTACTTGAGGAGTTTCTCTTCCTCACGTCCGCGTACTTGACAATCTTATGTGGCATGGGCAGAATTGTGGTATAATACTACTTTTCATAAGTCAATTCAAACGACTCATTTCAAGATTGTTTATGGTCATCATCCTCCTCCCTTGCTGCGCTTTTGAAATGAGTTCTACAAATAATTTTGAGCTAGAGCGAGCTATGCGTGATAGAGATGAGGTGCTGGTTGCTCTGAAGCATACTCTTTCTCGAGCTCAAGAGATCATGAAGAATCAAGCAGACGAGTCGAGACGAGATGTTCAGTTTGCAGTTGGCGACATGGTATTTCTGAAACTCCAACCGTTTCGTCAAAAGTCTGTTGGGAACCGTGGGTTTCAAAAGTTATCGGCGAATTTTTTTCGTCCTTACCACGTTGGAACGGATTGGTGCTACTACTTACAAGTTACAGCTACCACCGGAGGCTAAGATTCATCCCGTCTTTCATATTTCGCAATTGAAACTAGCGTTGGGCTCTCATGAAAAAAGTGAGACATTACCTCTGGGAGGTCTAACTGAGGCTGAAGAAGATGTACTTCCTGAAGATGTTTTGTAAAAACGCTACAATGCGCAAGGAGAATTTGATTTGTTAGTTACTTGGCAAGAACGTTCTTTCCTCGAGGACTCTTGGATGCCGTATCAGGAATTCATCGCTTGTTTTCCTCATTACCAGCTTGAGAGTAAGCTGGATTTTGTTGGAAGAAGTATTGATAGGTTCAAGAAAGCCTATGTTCGTAAGAAGAAGAGAGGAGAGGGGAAAGAAGCCGTAGAAGACGAGGGAAGGGATTCAAATGTTGAACCTTCCGAGTAGGAAAGAGTCTTTGAAGAAATAAAGAAGAATGGAGAGCCTCGGTTAGAAGAAGAGGGTTAGCAGTTACAGATTTGAATAACTTAGCTCCTATTAAAGGAAGTAGTTGTTGGTTGTAGATTATGATTTGTATGTTGTATCTCTGTGACGATATAAGTCTAGAGTAATCAGTCGCTATGAGACTGACGATAGAGATGATCTCGTGATGACAATGACTCGATATCGTACTACAAGGCTGTAAACACTTCTATATTCAAAGTAATATAAGAGTTGAGTATTTACAAATAAACCATAACTAGAATCTATCATAAACCTGCTGTCTTTCGAAGACCAAGAAGACAAACGGAGATGAAGCATGAAAAAGAGCTGAAGAGAGACATCATTAGTCTCTCCTGCCATTCCTAAGTTATTTTTTCCCCTCGGAGTTAGTCACGGATTCTCAACCCTTGTTCATTGCTTTGCATTCACTTATTTGTGTGTGTGTGTATGTGTGAGAGAGAGAGAGAGAGTACATCTGCATGTCTCTATTTGTATTCACTGATCACATTTTTTCTCTCTCTTTTTTCTCACTTATGTTCAGTTTGTTGTTAAGTGTATGTTCCATGCAGTGCTCTGTGCTCGGGTTTTTTACAATGTGAATGTTGGTGTCTGATAACTTGAAACGAGTTTGAGGTTGTTCAGCTCGAAAAGAGTGGCTTCTGTTTTCTGTTTAACTCTCTTGAATCCGAATCCTGATTTTCTATACCATCACTTGATTAGTATATATTGCACAAAGACTTTTCGTAACTGATTGTATACTTTTTCTTGGCATTTCACTACAAAAAAAAAGAAGTAAACTGAATCACATTATTAAGTGATTCTATTTCAAATCAATTATTTATAAGTGTGACAAATAAATATAAATTAGCATCATTTATAATAAGTGATATCATTATTCAGTTTAATGTCTAGATATGAAGTAGACTAATCATGGTTTCTTGTCACTCATGTTTAGCTTGTTCTGAGTTAGCCCCAAGATGAAGAAGGTATAGTAAGATATCTGTTAGTTTTCTTATTAATAAATGAATCTGTTTTGCTTCTCAAATTCATTACAGTTTTCAAAATGAAATCATGTCGAAGAAGGATACATGTATTTCTTCATACAATATCAATGCTGCGATTTGTGGTTTTATGTCTGAGATTTTTCTAATCTCCGTGATCAAAATGTTAGATATGTCAAAGCAAAATCTCTTATAGCTAAGCCCTTTCTCGAAAAAAAAAAGAGAGAAAGAAATCTCTTGCAGTTTCTTGATGAGACTTATACAAACCTCATTCATTTACTCTTACATCAGGTAATTTATTCACTCTCATTAATTTATATTAGACAAAAGGTATAATAAGCCAAAGTAAATCAAAAAGGAGAAAAACGAAGTAATACACGTGGTCCATGACTGGGGACGCAGGAGATGTTACAGGCACCACATGTCTTTGGATGAATGCAAGATATTAGTATATTTGTCGATGAATAGAAAGAGGATAACACTTAAGGATTAATAATGTACAATTAGTCATCGCCGGTTCATGATTTTAAAATGCGAAGTGACATTTACACACTAACCACTTATTTTGGAATAAGCTGTGTGTATAATAGTCCTAGTGTTGATCCCAATACCAAGTCATTCTTAATATTCTAATCTCAATTCTTTGTCCACTACGTGTACTTAAACATATAAAACGTTATCTGTTTTGGACTTTTGGTAGTATTCTACTCTCGAATCTTTGCCTTGTTCTTGTTTGTTCTAATATATATTTAATGAGAGAAAAACATGGATTATATAAAAGTTTATGATATTAATCAAGTTATAATATAGGTTGGACGGCAAAGCATGAACATATATTATTTGTGACAGAAAGCAAACTTATATCTTTAATGGCTACTTGGGATTTCATTGCAAGAATTGCATATCTCAACTCGAAGCAAGTGCTATAGCTTTAATGGCTTTAACTAAACAGGAGTCCATGAGACAGGAACACCTCTACTGCCCGACACCATTTCTCGTGTCTTGTAAAAGGATAAATAACTTTTGAAAATTGTAACCCTATCTAAAAGGAATCCAAAAATACATTTGCACATGCATGGTGCACGTATGACGTATAAGCGACGGCGACCTCTTGTTTTATTGTTTAATGCATAAGGAAGTATATTAAAAGTATGGACAAATGATTAGATGCTCTCATTATTTATATACTTTACCTAATCGGGTTGTCTTTTTCATTTGATTAACTATGAAAGCGTAAGTTTGGTTAGCCTCATGATATCCCAAAAGCATATTCTTCTTTTCAAATTTGTGACGCAGTGCTCAGTATTATCTTGAGCCTTTTGCAGTCTAAATTAATCAGGTTTTTCTATTCTAATCATTCAATTATTTTCTTCATTTGTCTGGATATATGTTCTCTTTTTTTTTTTCATTTGTCTGGATATATGTTCTCTCTTTAGTAGTGTCTCGTCTAAAAATCGATTAACAAGAAACATAATTATTCCAATTCGTATAAAAAACTCTGTAATCATTGCAATACGACAGTATTATTTTGGAGGTTTTTAATCTGTCATAGAATTATAATTTTGCTGGTAAGTTACTTTAAGTAAGCTCCATTTTGGGATCCAAATGTTCTAGATAAATTACACAAATGTAAACGTGAAATTTCACTAATTATGTTAGCTCTCATGGGTACTTAAAAAGGGTATTTTGATATAACCTTTTACGAATTTCAGCATCCATATAAGAGTTACTTATTTGATTTATGAATTGCTGGCAACCAAAGAGGTCAAAATCGCCACCGGCCATTCTGTCAGGCCGGCGATAATGGAGAAAAGAAAAAGCTTCGCAGGCCCGTCCATTATTGCATTCTATTATAATTAGTTTGATTTGACTACAGTGAATTACGGTATTTTGGTATATGTATAGCTCATATATAATACTTTGAACAGTAATGTTTTGGTTTCTCAACACTGGTTGCTCAAATCTATCTTTATTTGCCTTCCGTTTATTTTTAAAGAGAAACAATAACGATAAGAAAGAAATATAAATAGCACTTGATGATATGACGACAAAAACAAAACTTAACGGTATTAAAACAACAAGATACATAATCTATAGAAGGGTTGCTTATTATGTTTTCATTTACAAGCATATAGAAGATATATTTTATGAGAAGAGTGAAAGAAATCAAGAACTATAACACTACACAAGTAAAGAAAACTATCAAAAGCAATTCACAAAAAGAAAAGATGAAAACAATTCAAAACTTTCTCAAACAAAAAAGATGAAAACAATTAATCAGAATATTCAGAAGATATGATATGGGTACCATAGAAAAACATGGGAAAAACATGGGAGGGGTAGAGGACAGGTTGGCACTTATGATTGGTCGTGACATAGCCAGCTGTATCCCATTCACTAACCAATTATCGCTATAAACCGACCGACACGTGATCACAGCGGGATCCACCATGTGACTTCTCCTTCATTAATTTGTCCATAATCGTGGCGGTTTGATAGCAAACCGGTTTTCTAGTCCAGTTAGACCGTATCACAATCTTGCAACCAGTGTTTCGATGAACCGGTAAAACCGATGCCCTGAAACCCCGCAAAAACCCACTAATAGATAAGGATCTGCTGTTGAACAGGTAAAACCGATGACCCAGGAAACCCGCAAAAACCCACTAAAATCCAAAACCTGGTACTGGTTGAAACAAAGATAACTTTTAGTTTTTTTAGTTTTGATTATGTTTTTAAATTCTGTTTTTTATTCTAAATTTTCAATTAAAAAGTTAGATTTTCACTTTTCAGTTTCATATTTGTGAATATTAGATTTTGATGAAGATTTTACTATGAAATTTGAACAAAATGAAGTGAACGATGATAAAAAAATCAAAACTAGTTAATGTGATTTAGTGTTAGTTTATTTTTATTATTCACAATTTATTACGATAATGTTTTTCTTTTGGTTTATTTTAAATTTGAAGTTTAATTATTCACATTAGACGTTTAAATATTTATAAATTTTATGTCTTGATTAGTTTTTAGATGTCACAACTCTTAATTTTTTACAAAAACAATTTAAAGAGTCTAAACTATTTTTGATATTTTGTATGTCCAATGAATATAAAAAAAAGACTAAAGTTAAATATTTTATAAATATTTTTAAAATATAAAATATATACATATACAAAATATATTTTATGTTTTAAAACACATTTAGAAATATTAAATTTTAGTTTTTATTTTTATTTTCATAGTTAATATTAGTATATAATAAAATTAATTAATTTATTAATCCGCAGTTCACCCGTGGCCAATAATCTAATAACCCGGTAAATCGTCCGGTTCAGTATGCGAGTTTAAAAACATTGTTTGCAACCGATCGATTGTAATCGAACGAGGTGATAAATAATGTAACCACTCTTCCATTTCAATTCCTTCTTTCTTTTTCAATTCTTCCAAATAAATAACTTAGTCAAAGTCATCGTTTCACAATTTTTAGAAATCACAATTTTTATTTTCATACTTTCAATATAAGTTTTACGTGCCGGCGGGACCTGTCTGAAAATTCAAGGGTCCTAGACGATTATGAAATATTTGAATTAAAAAGTTTTTTTTTTATATATTTAGGGGTCTAAAAAACTTTTTTTTTGGAACTTTTGGATATATAATTGTTTCAAAAATTTTGAAAGCCTGAGACAAATGTTTCGTTACGCTTGGCTTAGAACCGGCGCTACGTACCAAGCATGTTATTTGTCTCTCTATCATGACAAGCATAATATCAATAACAAAAAGAAATCATCAGTTACATTATTTTGTTTATTACTGTTTTTTTTACATCATTTTATTTATTTCTGTCAAAATATTGCAAATAGTTATGTATATTATGCAAGATGATATATTGGTAAGATATGTAACTATATTGTTTTTATTATAAATTCTATCGGCTAATCCGATCGACAGAGTGGACTGACTACTACACTGTCTGACTCGAGTTTAGAATATCTTCTGATTAATGTGAGAGAGTCAATTAATCCATCTGTTACGGTACCATGTAAATTATTTCGGCTGAAACTCAAACTTAAACTAACCAAATAATGATAATTTAGTTTAGGAATTGAGTCCATGATGTACCAAACCCCAAGAAATTACCATTAAGTTACCATTAGCTATATTGTTGACAAAAAAGGTAACTATATATGAGAGGCAATTATAATTTCTTTAAATTTCTCGTATTTCTGTAAAACTTTTTGGCTCAAATATTTTATTTTATTTTTAAAATAATTGTTTATATGATAGAAGAAATGGTTTTATCTACACTCTGATATAACACACTTGGCTATATATATACCCAAACACACGAAAGAAAAGCAGACCAATCACACTCTTAAAACGTTTAAACCTAGAACCAATTAAATCTCTCCGACCATGCCGGCCAGAAACATCGCCATCGGCGGAGTCCAACAAGAGGTAACTCACCCCAGCGCACTTAGGGCGGCGCTCGCTGAGTTTATCTCGACTTTGATCTTTGTCTTCGCCGGCTCAGGTTCCGGAATCGCTTTCAACAAGCTCACTGACAATGGAGCCACCACTCCTTCAGGCCTCGTCGCCGCTGCCATAGCTCATGCTTTTGGTCTCTTCGTTGCTGTTTCCGTTGGTGCTAACATCTCCGGTGGACACGTTAACCCTGCCGTTACCTTCGGTGCCTTCCTCGGTGGAAACATCACTCTCCTCCGTGGTATTCTCTATTGGATTGCTCAGCTTCTTGGCTCAGTCGTGGCTTGCTTCCTCCTTCAGTTCGCCACCGGTGGCTTGGTACGTCATTTACATATTATTGCTATACTAAATTGGTTTAATGTTTTGGTTAATTTCAGAAATGATTCACTAAACTATTGAATGGATCTAGAACAAATTAATAATTTGGTTTGGTTTCAGTTTTGGTGGACTAAAATATATGCTTATTTTTCAAACAAAAAACTAAGTTTAGTTTGTTTTCTTCAGCTGGTTTATGGTAAGAAAACTAAAACAAAACATTATGTCCGATTTAGCTAGTTTGGGTCTTTAATAATTAATTGTTCATGTTTAGTTTTAGTAAAATGTGTTTGACCTCACATAGAAATTAAATTTTGTTGATTTGATATTTGATTTACAATTTTATATAGAAAAATAGATTAATCAAATTAACTGAAATTTAATTAGGGCCATAATTTTTTGTTTGGTTAGTAAGTTAGTCTTAACCATAATGAAAATTCCATCTAAAATCAGGCTTTTGACCTAACTTTTCCGGCAAGCAACTAAACCTATTTTTTTCAAAACATTAATTTTTCAGGGAGTTCCAGCGTTCGGTCTCTCCGCAGGAGTTGGAACCTTGAACGGTCTCGTCTTCGAGATCGTGATGACCTTCGGACTCGTCTACACCGTCTACGCCACAGCCATCGACCCCAAGAACGGTAGCCTCGGAACCATCGCACCAATCGCCATTGGTTTCATCGTTGGAGCTAACATCCTCGCTGGTGGAGCTTTCAGCGGAGCCTCCATGAACCCAGCCGTCGCTTTCGGACCAGCCGTCGTGAGCGGCTCGTGGAGCAACCACTGGATTTACTGGGTTGGTCCTCTTGTCGGTGGTGGACTCGCCGGAATCATCTACGACTTTGTTTTCATCATCGAGAACGGTCACGAGCAGTTGCCCACCACTGATTACTGAAGACGCTCAAGAAATTTAATGTTGTGATTTGATTTGTTTTTATTTCGCATCGTTTCTATGTGACCGTTGGATCTTCTTTTAGATGAATCCTTGTCGGTTGATTTGTGTTGTATTTGTGTTTGTTGCTGGAGTTGTAATTTGCCTTGAAGGTTTTTAGATGACTGTGAATTATGCATGCTTCTACATTATATTCTTGATTTCTTGTTTACAAAAAAAAAACATTATAAGCCTTATTAGCTATCTTTTTACTTTTAGAGCAAACACTCCATATATTGATGCTAGAAAGGGAAAACGAGCTATCTTCAAAACCGAGCCAATCCAATTACAAACATGGGAGAAAAGTGAATAAAATGTCATTGCTACAACGAAGAATCAACGAGACTGAACATAAATTTACATGTCGTAGAAAAGCTTTATCTAGTTTAAAAAAATGCAAATTAAGAGAAACAATAGATGACATATTTAACCAATGTAATTCATTTCAGAGAGAAAAAAACATAGAAATAACTACACAACTACAAGTCATGAACTTTTAATTTTTGAATTTCTCCATTTTAGCGTGCTTAATAAAAGATCATTTAATAGCGACTTGTTGGATTGTTCCATCTCACCCAATTATGATTTATTGTTTTCTTCTTCCAACATTTCGGCGGGAATGTGTGGACCCTTTCGTCATTTTGATTTCAGTTTGTTTGCTTTCGAAACGTGAATAGAAGATGGATGGGGATAGCAAGATTCGCTGAATCCTTTGTGGGGTAAATTGGATAGGGAGGTTCGTGAAACAAGTGGACACGATCCATCTACTTCTATGCCTATCCACACCATGTGTGTTACATACCTGTGTTAAAAATAAATATAACGAAACAGCATCAAATACAGTAGTTTACTATGCAAGAACTAAAAGATCTCTTGCTTGGAATCATTTGACTTTAACTATTGCAGCAAAGCATCTCCTAGTTGTAATGGATTCAAAAAACATAAACGTCTCTCATACTTATGAGGTAATCATAATATTGGGCAAAATAAACGACCCCGAAGGCACAAAATGTGTAGAGGCCGGTTTAGTCGGCCAAAAGTTATACGAATTGATTACAGAGATTTTTTCTTTTTGTCTTGTGATATGAATCAACTTGATTTTGATAGTTTATACGTAAAGTTTGCAAAGATAGGCTATAACCAACACAACCGTCTAGGCTTAGGCATACCAAACGACAATCAAATAATTGAAGGCAAGATTACACACATGCAGAGATATGCATTTACATACAAGATGCAAATTGCCATGTGCTACGTTGGACCATTCGTACACCGCACCATTACCTTTTTTTTTTGAAAAAATTAATTTCTCATACCTTCCCTTTTTGTTCTTTCCATATAAATCTAATCGATCCATCTTATATGCCTTGGCATTGATGGCAATTTTCTTATAAACACAAAATCGACGTCGGCAGTTTATAAAAAAAAAAAACAAAAACTAATGCAAAAACTACAAACAATGAACCTTAAACTTGAAATCAGTTTTCTTTTGACTTTTTAATATATTTTGAACCAAAACTTCTCACCAAAAGCTAAATTAATCATGAAATCAGTGTCTGCTATATAATCTTACCAGTATGTTTTCGAACAGACTTAAAAATTACCTATTAATTAATCAACATCTAACTTATGATTAATAGACTACAGTCATAATTAATTTTAGTTCAAATATATATGCTCCTCAAAGATGATGCACAATCCCACCTTGGAATTTTTTTTCCAAACTGTACAAGGTTTTAAACCACATCAATAATGTGTTTTTGATGAATTTATTCGTACATAAAAGCAGTTATCACTGAAACAAACATGATATCTCCACTACACAGACACATACATGCATACATATATATACATATATAGTATGTTTTTCGTCAGAACTCTCCAATATTAAAATTGTTTTTTTAACACTAAGATTTCGTTCATATTAAATTGTTATAATGTCATTTTTCATTGCCATAAATTTGAAAATAAGGCCTCTCCCATTTTTTTCTGATGATAATTTTAAAGGCCATTCTATAGTCTTTTCATTTTACAACTTTAAAAGTGACATGGTTTGGTCGGTTTGGAGCAAGTAAAGAGTTCAAAAATTCTAATTCGTAGAGATCACATATTTAAGTTTGGTCGGTATGTTCACGTCCTCCCGTCATTCTCCGACCAACTACGTCCAGGTCTCTTTAGGGCTGGGCACGGGGCAAGTACCCGGAATTTTTGCTATACTTGTAACTCGACTTGCCCCGTCCAAGTATTAAAAAATTCGCCTTGTACTTGTATTTGTATTTGTTAATACCAAGTACTTGGTTAAACAAGTACTCGTCCATATTCAAGATGCTTGCGAGTAACTTGTTAGACTTATACTTGCTTTATATAAAATTAAATTTATATATATTGGTTTTTAAAAATAAATATCATTTGA
>JABAYD010033675.1:0-10527 GCA_014822095.1 Diplotaxis tenuifolia
CCAAGTACCGGTTTAATCTCTGCAGTAAACCACTTCAATAAACCGAACTTAACCATCTTCTTAATTCAAACCACAAATCAGCTTCAAACCAAAACTTCTTTGAAATTGAATCACCAAAGCCTTGAGCTTCAACATTCTCCACCTTGATTCAAGTTTCATATCTTTCTCAATATACTACACATATTGTAATGAAACAAGACTAACCTAAAAAGTATATGTGACTTTTAAATTACAAGATCAAGCAATTTGTGAAAGGTAATCGAGTTCTATATGTTCAATTGTGCACAAGAGATGTTAAGGTTGATCCAACCAACCAGTGTTATTGTTTTGAAGAAGAAACAATCAACTATGCATTGTTCCTCTGTCATTATGTGTTTTCTATCTAGAGATGTACCGATAGTCCGAGTTATAGTCGTTTCGCAACTAAATCAGAGAAAAACTTTTCAGCAATTTATGTATGATTTGAATGAAGATTCACAATATAATATGTTTATCGCATGGTAGATGTGTCACATGCAAGGGAAGCTAATGCATAATGGTATATAATGTCATAAATCACACCTTTGGAAGGATTAATTCATGATTTAAAAATCGTCGTAGCGGAAACCTTCTCCAACAGGTTGGCTTAAATGCAAATTTGATTGTATTTTTTCTTTAGAAATGGGAAATTAGATTCGGTTACAAGTTCGATTTAAACAAAAGCTCCTAAGTCAATCTATTACAGTCTAGTTCCGTCCACCCACTAAACCTTGCATGTTCAACTAGCTCAATTTTCAAAATCTTTATGAATCGGTTGTTGTTCTCAACCATTGAAGATGATTGTAGGAATATGAGGTTCTCCTCGTTTCCTCGGATGCCAAAAATCCCTTTGCAGCCTCTGAAGTAGCTAGTTTTTGATGAATGCCTCGGTTGCATTGTTACTGTCATTGTCAATGATGCACTTGACAAACTAGAGAAATGGGGAACCAATAACCTTACTGAGAAAATGCTTGAGAGCCCAACTTGTACACACTTTCAAGTTGCCAAGAACCGAACAAAGGCAAGCTAATATAACTGCCACCACCAATCCGTTAAGCCTTGTGAAACCTGCAAGGAAAACCAAGACCATCACAGTACGAGAGCATGAGTTATGTAACGGCACGAGAACATGGTTTGAGATCAAGCGACAAAATGGAGGGGGCCAATGACTCCCGGAGAGCCGCCTCCACACTTGTGGTCACCGAGAACCGAGAACCAAAACCAAGCAGAGAGAACCCATTGCATGTGTTGACGGAAATGTAATATTGGCCACTAAAACACGGGAAAGAAATGATAAGCAACCATGACTAGGAGGCTCAAGGCGATGCCGGGAACAAGACAGTCTCCGAAAAACATGGACGACCACCAGAATTTGCTGCTATGCAGCGGATAAAACTCCCCTGGAACCACAATGACAGGTTGGACAAAGACCAGGTGCCATTTCCGCCTGCACAACCTGGTTCAAGCCTTATCTATGACTCAAAGAACTCACCTAACATCCGAGAAGAGAAGAGGGGCAGTCAGCTCCGACATCGAAGCAAAACCCACGGCCAAGACCCAAAAGAAGATCGATTTCCATATCCGAAGCGCAGCAAATACCACCTAGATAAGAGTAGAAACCAAACCGTACAACCTTGCCAAATGACGACGATAAACATACAAGATTTGAAAGAAAATACATCAAGGCCCAACCCTAAAATCCGAGCACTCACGAGCCATCATTGTTACTACCGTGCCAGAACAACTAAAGAGAGCACATACCTAACCCGATCGCAGTCGGTCGGTCGGCGGACAGATCTCACCAACCCAAAAGCTCTAGCAAGGCGGACGAGGAAGAAGAGAGGAGACAGGGGGGGGGACCTGCCGGAGCCAAACACTCAAGCAGTGCTCTAACACGTGTACACACGACGCTGGTCCCAAGGAACATGAATCATCTTTCTTGTCATCTATAGAAAGAGTTTTCATGGATTATCCGAAATGTAAACTAATTCGTAGAGGTTTTAGATTGTCCAAAATAATCAATAATCAAAGATTTTCTTGGATTCAGTTTTGGCTATAATTTGTGGGATTAAATCGTGTTTAGAAGACGAAGCCCAAAAAAATATCTATGTTTTAAAAAACATTGGCGTAAAGAATTAAAGAATGTTTGGTTTGAATGAAATACTCAACATAATCAATCATCTCAATAGAGTTTAAAGTAAATTTGTTATATGACATTAGGTATTGGATGAAGTTTCTTGCCGAAATGTTTTATAACTCGGGTGAAGGAATCAAATTTCTAATATCATTCAAAAGAAGGCCATTGGGGGGGGGGGGTCTGTAATCAATCTGATTTCTTATACTCCTCCGATTGGGCTAATTGATTATTTCTAGTCACCTATCACTCTATAGTGTAACAAAGTTTCTGTGGTTAAAGAAACATGTTATTGGGCCTGGATCCAAAACTGGGCCGACTGATATATTAATTGGTCGGTGAAGTCCATTTTGAGAATTAGTTAGTAGTTCACGTGGGAAGCATGCGGAGGAAAAGCGTTGTGCATTTCAGGATAAGAGTGAAAATTGTAATTTTGCGGGACCACAAAAAAAATTCGAAATATCTTCTTTCTTCATCATACCATTCCTTTTATCCAAAAACTTTCATTTGTTTCGATGATGAGGCTGCGAATTGCCACAATTGGCGCATTTTAGAGAAAGAAAGAGAGAAGGAGACGTCATCTCATAGCACACGTTAGCTTGATGCATGTCTTGTTGTTGTGTCTCTGAAGAAGCAAAAAAAAAAGCTCACCGTTTCTCTGTGAATTTTAACCACTCGTCTTATCAGATCTCCTCGTTTGCTTCCGGTTGCTCTCGATTTATCATCTCCGTAGGTAACGATATTTGTGAACTTGGCTTAGATTAGACAATGATCCACTTGATTAGTACCTTTTTTTTATGTAGAGATCGTATGAGTTTTGAGTATAGAGATCGTATTTTCACTGTTATAGATTCTTGGAAGCTGATTCTTTATTTTGTACAGGTTTCTCCGGTGATTGATTTGTACATAGGAAGCTTAGTTATCTACACTTGGGGATGATGATGCGTTCTGTCTCACTACCACTCTCTCATCACAAGATCAATGAAGCTTCTGGATACCATAATGTGCCCTACTTGTGTCATTTTCCCATTTTAGTTTATTTTCCTCTGTGTTTACTTATAATTTATGCCTGCAGAGTATTGCTTGTAAAAATCGTGTGTATCCGACAAGGACATGTCTTTCATCATGTTCCACGGTAACATCTGTGCTCTTAATGTTATCATAGTTTTTTTATGGCTTATGTTTCTTGTATCCTCAATTTTGTTTTTTTCTTTTTATGCTTTTGTGTCTGCTTATATTGTATAACCTTCACGTGGGCTTGTGTGAACTGTATGTTTCCTTTCCTTTTTGTCTTAGAGACAAGACGTTTGGAGTCTTCAGCTTCTCGAAAGCTTGAGTGGTTCAAAAGCCCCTGTATCATCTAGGTGTAATGCATTTGTTTGCCGGGCAGCTCTCTTTCCATGGGCTGGAAGTGAAGGCCCCATTGTTAAATCAACTGCACTAGTACTCACACGGTATATATCCTCAAACATTTATTCACTTCTAGTGTTAAAAGAGTGACACGTAGATTTAATTGACAAAGTGTTCACACACATCCCATGTTTTTGCTTACAACTGAGACCCAAAAGAGATCATATTTGAATATGGGGGTAGTGATAATATTCCATGTTTGGTCTGCCTTTCAAATAAATTTTCAATTATGCCATTTTGCCTGAACTGTTGGTCATTGATATCAGGGCATATGATGCTTTACGTGGAAATCCTCATTTGATGAAACTAATTCCAGCAGTTGGGATTCTTGCATTTGCTACATGGGGGCTTAGACCCCTTCTGCACCTTACCAGAACTACTTTGTTTGAGGTGAGATGTGATTCTCTCTTATATATTCCTCCACTTTCGGTTCCTAGAGTACTTGGTATAGTTTATTCTTTTGTGGATGTAACTTTGATTCCAGAAAGGAAATGATGCAAACTCACAAAAGAGCAGCACGCAATACATAGTTGTTTCATATCTTCAGCCTTTGCTGCTTTGGAGTGGAGCACTCCTTTTATGCAGGTGGACAAGCTTTTTGTTTCTTAACTAGTTAACTATTTTATGTCTTAACTAAAACTAATATGGAATTGTCTCTCAGGACATTGGACCCGATAGTATTGTCTTCAAGTGCGAGCCAGGCTGTTAAAACTCGGCTTCTTAGCTTTGCACGCTCCATGTCAACGGTGTTGGCGTTTGCCTACTGCTTATCAAGGTGAGCATGAGTTTATGTATACTGCTAGTCTACTTCTGTTGGAACACTACTACGCTGAGCTTCGCTATTGAAGTACTTGTCTAAGAATAAAAGTCTTCAAAATACCTAAATTACCTTTCTGTAGGCGCAGCATTAGGTTCTTTCAATCATTTGGAAATATAGCATGCTATTTTTGTTTTAATCACTGTATATCTGCAAAATCTTTCCCTTGTTGAGCTCTAAAAGTGTGTTTAGTTACTGAGCTTGTTGAACGATGTCTTTTCTGCAGTCTACTTCAGCAGGCGCAGAAATTTTTTATGGAGACAAATAATCCTGCCGACAGCAGAAATGTATGTTTCCCTATCCGTAAAGGAATAAACTCCTTCAAGATATATATACAAAAACTCAGTTGGCTGATGCACAAGTTGTACTTGAGATTAGATGATGATATATATTTGGTACTGTGGTTTATTCGGAAGTATGTTTATCTATTTATCGTTATGCCAGATGGGTTTCAGTTTTGCTGGAAAAGCTGTTTACACTGCTGCGTGGGTCGCTGCTGCTTCATTGTTTATGGAGCTTTTGGGTTTCTCTACCCAGAAGTGGCTAACTGCTGGAGGTCTGGGGACGGTAATGCTCACTCTCGCTGGTCGTGAGGTGAGTTACATTCTTTTTGTGAAATACTTTGGCATACTGAATCTTTTTACAGTGGGAAATAAAACCTTTTGTGTATGGTGCAGATACTTACTAACTTTCTTTCAAGCATTATGATTCATGCTACACGGCCCTTTGTTTTGAATGAGTGGATACAGACCAAGATAGGAGGCTATGATGTTTCTGGCACTGTAGAGGTCCGTTAACTTGTCAATATATATCTGCTATCACAGGCTGCTTCTTAGATTGGTTCTCTTAATTCATAATCATGTCACGTACTTCAAACAGTAGTCTTACTTTAAATATGGATTTTTTTTTCCAATGGAAATTGACTTCGCTTGTATTTCAGCATGTTGGTTGGTGGTCACCTACAATTATCAGAGGTGATGACCGTGAAGCAGTTCATATTCCTAACCACAAATTCAGTGTAAATATTGTGAGAAATCTAACTCAAAAGACACATTGGCGGATCAAAACACATCTTGCCATCAGTCATCTTGATGTCAGCAAAATTAATGTGAGAAAGTATTCTTGTTTACAAATGCCTTTTATCCGTGTACTTTTAAAGTCTGTTGATGTGACAAGTGGTTATATTTTTATTCAACTTGACAGAATATTGTGGCTGATATGCGCAAGGTGTTGTCTAAAAATCCTCAAATCGAGCAACAAAAACTACACAGAAGAGTCTTTTTGGAGGCAATAGATCCGGAGAACCAAGCCCTTAGGGTAAGAAGATGCAATTCTGTCAACATCTAATTAGTCTGGTTCGCGTTAACCAGATTTAACATCAATATATCTAATTTTGTTGCAGATCCTAATATCCTGCTTTGTAAAGACTTCACGTTTTGAGGAATACCTTTGTGTTAAGGTATGCAAAAGTTAACTAAATAGACGCATCTCTTCACCTATAAATGTATTTCTTTTGGCTCTATCGTTCAAACTGTGCGTTTCACTTAGAAGTGTATACAATCTTGTGTCACACCCAGGCATATCTTTTTTTTAATTTTATTTAATCACTTTCCCATACATTGTTTTGTGTACTGTGTCAGTGCGTGCCTTTCTGTGCGTGACACGCAAGTGTGTGACATGTCATGTGGTTATATACTTATGTGACATGATGGAATCTTATGTACTTACTATATGTATTTTCTTAAAATCAGGAAGCAGTGCTGCTGGATCTTCTCAGAGTTATTAGGCACCACGGAGCACGTCTAGCAACTCCGCTTCGCACGGTTCAGAGGATGCGTAACGAGGCCGAGGTGGATAGTGGAGCATTTTCAGACGTAGTTTTCAACCAAGCAGCTATGAACCGTAGATTCATGCTGATTGAGCCATCCTACAAGATCAACAGCGATGACAACAGCGCAAAGTCCTCCTTGCCTAACTTAGTGCAAAAAAGTGAAGAAACGGATCCTGAAGGAGAACCACCGGAATCCAAGACCGAAGCAGAAAACAATGGATCGGCTTCGGTTTCAGAAGCCAAAAAGGAGAAACCGAAAGCAGGTCTTGATTCCAACTCCAGGTCAGGTTCTAAAGATACCACCACTGCCTCAACTTCGCAACAGAAGTCAGACGAAAAGAAGAAAGAGATCTCCGGACAGTCGAATAAAGCAGAGAAGGAAGACGATTCTGGTGGAGAAGGTGCAACAGAGCAGACGTCGAAACCAAAATCAAGACAAGGAACCGAAAAGAGCAATGGAGATCAGAAAACTCGAGATGGTGGTGGTGGTGCCAGTTCTTCGTTAGAGGAGAATATTATTCTCGGTGTTGCTTTGGATGGCTCAAAACGTACACTCCCCATTGATGAAGAAGTCGAGGCAGCTGGTGTGTTAAAGGAGTCTGAGGAACTTGGTGTTGGATCGGAATGAGCAGAGGAGAAGATGTATAAACTTTGTGTTCCAAGCAATTTAGTACATTTGTAGAAAGTAAGACACGGAAATGGAGAAATGAGCGCGACTCTGTTCATTTTTAAAAAGCTTAGAGGTTTGCGCCATTTCGTCAGTGTAAATAATCACAAGTGACTCATAAACACTTTGTTGTTATAAAATAACTTAAATAAGATCAAAATTTTATACCCACAAAAAAAGAAATAATATTGATATATGGTAGAAAAAACTTATTATATAGAGGGAGAAGAGAGGTAATGGTGTGTTTTTCATCAAACACAAATGTTCGAGAAAAAGTTTCTCTGCATGTATAATGACAGTGGATTCCACCCAATAAATATATATACGTAAATGTCAATCTTCCGTACATACAATTTTGATGTTTCTTTTGCACACATTTTATAACACTTTTTCTTGGAGACCGATGTCACTATCATTTCTTGCTTAGGTGATGATTATTTGTAATTTCTGAATTAGTTTTTGGTTTTTGTTTTTCCAAAAACTAGTTCTTAGCCAATCAAGATTTTGGTTTTTGCTTTTGGCTTTTGTAAAAACCATTTTTTTACCAATTAAGTTTTTTGATAAATGGATTCCCTAATATTTAGGGAAACTAGTTTTCAAAAATTTAATCAATTTATGAAGAAAAACCAAAAACCCATTTTTTTTGGTTTTTAGTAATAAAAACGAAAATTTTCCCTTTTTATAAGAAAGTGGTACATTTTGATTAGCTAATAATTAAATAATAATAATTTTAAAGATAAAGTCTAATAAAATTTTGTTACAAAAGATATCACTAAGCAATAATGTGTAATCATTTATTTATGTTTCATGTCAAAATAAACTTATATATAATATTAAATAATTTAAATTGATTTTTAATTTCTATAAATAAAATTATTTAATAATTATTATACTTATTAAATAATAACTTAAACTGTAAAACATAAATTTTCATTAATAAATTATATTATATTAGTTTGAAAAATAAAAAAAATCCATTCAAATTTGATAATTTAAATTATATACAATAAATTTTATAAATAATTTCCATATTTTAATATTTTAAATATTATATAATTTATAGTTATTTTATTATTTATAATTTCATATGATATAAGTTTCTTAAAAATATAGTAATTAAAACATGTTAATGTATTTTATATTATTAAAATATAATCATTATAATTTAATAGTAGCTTTTAAATGTTTTATTTCTCTTTTTGTTGTATTATTTAAAATAATGTATTATTTATTTCTTAAAAGATTAAAAACTACAGAAAAACCAAAAACCAAAATTCAAAATCTAAAAACTAAAACCAAAAGCTGAAAACCAGAATTAAAAAGCTAATATCAAAAACTAAAAACTAAAATCTAAAACCAAAATCTAAAAACTAAAAACTAAAACTAAAAGCTAGTGCAAACAATCATCACCACAGTGTCTTTGTTGCGTTGTTAAAAATCTTTCTTGAAAACCCTGTAGGAAAAAAACATAGTAAGGTAAAAAGAGTACAACCACGTAAGCTCCCCCTGGAATGAGCAGTCACAGATCCTTTTGGTGGCGCATTCCAATATTATAGATATTTTTTCTAAATACCGAAGTAGGCGTGCTTTTGTGAAGAGGTCAGCAGCATTGTCGCACGATCGAACATATCTTACTTCGATTTCTTTATTCTTCTCGAGCTCTTGAATGTATGAGAAGAACTTTGGAGGTATGTGTTTAATTCTATCGCTTTTGATATATCATTCCTTCGTTTGAGAAACACATGCTGCATTGTTTTCATACAAAACGGTCGGCTCCATTATCTCTTATCTTTCAGTATAGTGTGCGTTGTGCCATTATCTGGAATGCAAATTTCTTTACCAACTTGTTTGATTGTTGTTCCGCTTGTATTCTTATCCATTTCTGAAAAGCACAAGTAATATTAATAAAGAGAATAAAATTCTATAACAAAATATAAAAATAATTATACATTAATTATAAGCACACAATAATTATTCATTACACAATAATTATTCATTACACTATAATTATGCATTAGTTGTTTGAGAATAAAATAATAAAGATAATATTTTATCGCATTTTAGGGCATTATTGAACTTGATTACTACAAGTACTTTAATTATCTTGAGGTGTAACGTTGTCGAAATCGCCGACGAAATCAGAGGATTCAAGGTACGTTGAAGTTGTACCCCCAAAGTGTTCATTAAGATTCACTTCCTTAACCATGCCTTTAATAGTCTCTTGGTATAACTTACATAGATGCTGAGGAGTTCTACACACTTGAGACCAATGTCCATTCGATCTACATCTATAACAGATGTTTTTATTTTTACGAGTAGGATTTTCTTTAGTTTTTTTCCCTTTACCCGATCAGATCGATTCCATGTGTTGGATCCTCTTCCTCTTGGATTGTAATTCCTTTCATGACCACGATTAAATTGACGGTCACGACCACGACCATAACCACGACCATGATAGGAATAATTTCCTTTTTCCAGATTTTTTACATCTGCTGCATTTATTTCTGGAAGTGCTTTGCTTCATGTGGTCGGGTATTGTGGTTTTTAATAAGGAGTTCATTATTTTTCTCCGCTATCATAAGCGCCACAGCGAGTTCTAAAAAACTTGTATATCTACGGTTTCGGTATTGTTCTTGTAGAACATAATGATTTTTGTGGAAGGTGAGGTAAGTTTTCTCAAGCATGTCTGCTTCCGTCACCGGTCTACGGCAATATTCTAATTGCGCCCCTATCCTTAATATAGCGGAGTTGTATAATTCCACCTTTTCAAAATCTTCAAACCGTAGGTTCGCTCACTCATCGAGTGCATGGAGGAGGGTTATCTTTTTATGGTTATCGAACCTTTCTTTAAAAGCTTTCCAAAGATCTAATGGATCTTTGATTCTCGCATAATCATGTGTGAGATTTTCATCTAAATGCCTTCTCAGAAATATTACGGCTTTAATCTTTTCATGAGAGGTGGACTTGTTTCCTTCTTTAGTTGTATCGAGTATTTTTTCCGAGTCCAGATGAAACTCCATATTTGTGATCCATACCTTGTACTTTGCACCAGTTACTTCGAGATACGAGAATTGAACTTTCTCGAATTTTTCCATTTGTATTTCTAAAACACAATATCACAAATTTTATTAAGATTTCATAATATTTAAAATGAGCCGTTTACATTAATCATGAAAGCAATTACAAAGAAAAGCACCGAATAGAAAAGCAAAACAACATTCATGTAAAATTCTATCAGAGTAAATTCTCCAACAAAAATACCGTACATAAAAATAAAAATTATAATCGCACTAAAAAATAAAAGAAAACGAAACATCTTTCTTCAAAAAGAAAATCGAGAAGAAAATGATTTGAGAGGAGATGAAATGTTTTGGTGAATTGAATGAATGAAAGATGAGTATATTTATAGATGAAAATTACTGTTCATAGCCGTTGGAAAAGAGGTAAAATTTTGAAAAATTTCTTTGTGACCGTTGGGATTAAATCGTTTTAACCAAAACTCAGTCTGAAAATATCGTAATAAATAAACAATCAAATTCAATAAATTTCATAATATTTTATACAGGTGGCCAAATATTTATATATGACCATAATATAACTAACAAGCAATTATCGGTATTATTATGGTGATAAAATTAATTATGCGGCGG
>JABAYD010033679.1:0-19069 GCA_014822095.1 Diplotaxis tenuifolia
TGAGAGAGAGATCGAAAGGGAAGAAGACGTAGTCTTTTTTTTGTTAGTTTTATTTATTTAATAGGGGTATTAGAGATATTTTGCTCATTAATGAATGTGTTTTTTGTGACTTTTCCTTTCTAGTGGTATTTTGTTGACAAAAACTTAAAAGGGGTTATAATTGAGAATTGCCCAATTTATTACTATAAAGTAAGGAAATAGTATATATTTATTTAAAATTAAAATTAAAAAAAATAAATTAGTTAAGGTTTAATTCTCGCAATGCCTAGATCACTTCTCTATGTTTCTTTTCTTCAGGATACAGTATGAATGAAATTGGTGTACTTGTACTACACATGTAGCTTTTTATTTACATGTGTTACGATAGCTGTTTCATTTCATTATTTTACTGGGGTAAAATTATTATCTTCATTAGTTAGAAATATTCAATTATTTTCTACAACTTTTTTAACATATCATTTCATTAGTTTAATAAGGTAAAATTATTATCTTCATTAGTTAGAAATATTAAATTATTTTGTACATTTTTTCTTAACATATGCTCCCTTCGTTTTAGAAAACAAATTGTTTCGCAAAGATAATTTTATGCTTCCTATGCAGAAATTGTAAATTTACAAATTAATAAAACTAATCAAATTACTATTGATTAAAAGTTATTAGAAACTGAAAAATTAAAATAAAATGATTTCTTTATAATGGCAATTCAAAGTGTTTTTCAGTATGTGTACAAACACTTAAATATACTTTCTATATATATATGTAATATTTTTAGATTTTGTTATTGTATTTTAAATATTGATGTTTTAGAATCTAATTAATGTATTTGTCTGTCAAACTAAAAGATCAAATAAATGTAAGTGGTAAAATATTATTGATAGTAATAAAGAATTATAAATAAAATAATGTATTTTAATGCTTCTTAATATGTATGTGTGAAATGATCAAAACATCATAAAATTATAGCTAGAGGAAATATATCTCAAGGAACGGAAGTAATAGTCTGGTATATATTTAATAGTGGCATCCTTGCAGAAACCGTTTCTGCTCATCTTCAGAGGACAGTTTTTATTTTAATGATATTGTGTTAAAAGTAAGTAGAAATTTTTAGGATGGTTTTTTGTACTCAAGATAATCCTTGCACGCACGACCCAACAATTGTTTTTTTTTTTTTTTGGTAAAAGACCCAACAATTGTTACAAATAGAATAGGAACTAATATCTATATAGATTATTACTAGTATCACTTATGTATTGTGTTGGTAGCTGTCAATTTGATGCCCCCTTACGCCTTTGTTTTTTTGATCAACGCCCCCTTACGCCTTAAAATACTCATACGACCTCTCTGTTGTATGAGTTAACGTCCACTCTAATTTTTTAATATTTGCTTGTAGGTTTTTTCCATTTATTTTGTGAATTACTAGAAGAACATTTGCCCTAAATTTGCCAGAAATTTTCTGTGCAGAAGAGTATGCGTTACTGAGCCGTTGAGAAAGGTACGGTGCACCTCTCTCTCCTTCCTAGCTCTGTTCTCTCTCTAACTATCTGCCACAGAGGGGATGAGGTTCATGGTTTCGCGGTTTCTTCTCCGGCTACGACTCCCGGTGATCGGGCTTTGTCTCTGGTAAGCGGCGGCTTCTTCAGCGACGACTTGGCCGGCTTTTTGACTCTGGGGGCTCGCGCTCCTTTCGGCGGAGCTATCCGGCTTTGTTTCCGGCGGTGAAGGCTCTTAAAGTTTTGAATCGTCGGATTTACTCAGGGTGTGGTTATTTTCATTTGTTTCAGCTTTGTTTCTGTTGGATGAGATCCCGAACTGATCGGTTGATGCTCTCCGATGATGAAGATTTGGTGATGAAAATAACGAGAAGGAGGCTTTGGAGATGGAGAGATTGGACTTCAGTGTGTTCCGGCGAAACTTCTAGTGTTTCGTTTCCACCGGCTACGTCTCCGAGAAACGACGGCTTCGTTAGCGCTTGTTTCGTCGGCTTTGTTGGATCATCGCTTCATGTCCTTCCTTGTTCCATCGACTCTCGTTCTAATTCTCTGAAGAGCAGAGTTCTCTTAGTTTTAGATCGATCGAAGACGATGTGTTTTCTTTTTCGAAGCGGTAATCTAGTTTTGTTCTTGGACTTGCGTGAAGATTGTTGTGTCGATCTTTCACTGTTTCCGTTGACGGTGGTGGAGTTCCGGCGTGTCTCTTGCCGGAAGAGGTGGTGTCGTTTTGTCTTGACGCGTGTTTCAGAGTTGTATGTCAATCATACACGTGGTGGCGAGTGATGCTTACCCCCTCAACGAGTTTCTTCTATGGGCCTGACGGGCTTTTAGATGTTTTTTAAAGTTTACCTTTTGTTTGGGCTGTTTTCTTGTTCTGTGTTGGACTCTATCCCTTTAAACTTTGTTCAATTAATAAATTTTTAGACGCAAAAAAAAAAACGGCTTCCCTGGTCAAGATGTGCAACGTCAGATTCTATCTGAGTCAAATACTTTCGTTTTAACTCTTTAGGTACTAGCCGGAACAGAATAGCCTAGTGGTAACACTAGAGTGAACTGGATCCCAAGGCATCCCAAAAAAAAAAAAAAAAAAAAAAACTCTTTAGGTACTAATTTAACTTTTTCATAACAATACTCTCATGACGATCCAGATTTTAGTAATGGTCCGAATTAGGGCGAGACATTTGATCCATTATATCTGATTTGATTCTTTATTCTTTTCGGTTTAATACAAAAATTCTAGATATCCGTAGAAAACAAAGCAAATAATAAAAATTAATAGCTACTCTCTCCGTTCCGCTTTATATTATAGAAGAAAATTTTCATTTTAAAGTAAGTGTCATTTTATAATTTCAATGCAGTATTTATTAAATTTATCCATTATTCTATTTTTTTATTGGTTGAATGTGGTTAGATATATAGGTAATTGTGTTTTTTTCTCAAAAAATGTAAAATTAAATGTTTTTTTAATCTCTGTGTAAAAATCCGAAACAACAACTAAAATAAAACAAAAGAAATATTAAAAATGAATCAAATCACAAATATTAAAATTTTGAAAAATGGATATCCACTATGATTCGGTAATATATATATTAATTATATTAAAATTTTAACTATATAAAATTTATAATTATTATTCTAACACATAATTTGACAATATCTATTTACATTATTACTTATATAAAAGTATTACATAGAGAAGAAAACATTATGACAATTATAACTTTTTAAAAAAAAAAATTGTGTTATTGTAATTGTTAAATTAGATTTAAATGTTTTACAAAATATATAGATTCACTAATTCTTTTATTTTTTTGTTTTATATATCATAAAAAAATATTTTACACAATAAAAGTATATCAAAAATTTTAAATTATTTGTATTAACCAAAACGGATAAAATATTCATAAATATCCATAAATATCTATTTATTTTCTGGATATCCGTTTTTTTTATATCCATTTTTTTCGAAACAAAGCAAATAAAAAAATTAGGTATCCGTGTAACATACGATAAATCACAAGTACTTTGAAAAATCTGGAGTACTGAATCTTAGGACCCGATGAAATATCCGTAACTTTGATTTCATTTATTATTTGTTTCAATACGAACAAAAATTCTGAAGATCTGTAACTCTAGAAACAATAAATATTAATAACTAATATGTGTAAGAAACAAAAAAAGTCACAAATACTAATATTGTAATAAAGAGATTATGAAGTGATATGTTATATGCTTATACTATATATATATATATATAATTATAATATTTTATGTAATATTTACAATATTTTTATTTTTTAAGTTGATTATTTAGTTCTTCTAATTTTAAGATTAATAATTTTATTTTTAATAAATATTATTATTTATATTATTTTGGAGTATTCTAATTTTTTTAAATAAATTATCTTTTTTTTATAACACTTGAATGAAAAATGTCGAGGATGGTACAACAAGAAGAGTAAAGAATATAAGTTACAATGGGATGTCAGTAGACACCAAAACAAAAAGAGAGAAAAAAGAGTTCTCAACAAACCCACTTACTGCTGAGCCTCCAAAGCAAGTAGACGATGTAACCACACCGGAGCATTACGGGCGATGTACGACTGGTGACGAAGATCACGGGTGACACTCAAGGCAATCGCATCGGCAACGTCATTACGTTCTGGGAGAGCATGATTCAAGCTCCATGAAGCAATCCTGGCCAGAAGAAAGGAGATGGCGTGGCAAGTATGATCGAGGCTTTGATGGTCGGCAGGGCGTAGGAAGACGTCACGTAGGCTCTCGTAAGAAGTCTCGAAAATGACATTCGAGAAATGTAGATTGTGCATACATTCAACCGCCCAGAAAAGAGCCCATAAATCTCCCTCTGTTTTTGTGCGCATACATGAATAAGCTCGACGACTATGCAATATTGTAGACCCATTATGATCACGTAATATCCATGAAACACCACTGATGTAATTAGAATTTGCCCATGAGGATCCAACATTACATTTAAGGATTCCAGTGGTTGGTTATTCCAACGTACTAAATTCGTCCCACCAGCATCAACTCCATCCGTTTTTTTCTGAGAAAGAGTCGACCCAAATGGATTCCTCTTCGAAAGTTCTCTTAGCACTAACGAGGACTCAAAATAAATTATCTTATTTGTATGAAATCAAATACCTGGTTAAAATGAATTTTTGTTTGAGAGACTAAAAGAAATGAACAATTATAAAAAAAAAAAAAAAGAGAAGAAAGAACTTCAAAAAACATACACACATTTTTACCAATCGATCTCATGCTCTCGCCTCTCGACTTATCATGTCAACCTCGTCTTTTAGTATTGTTCTAAGTTGAGCTTAGTAGGATAATTTATATACTTTGTAACCCCTTTAAATCATCAATATAAAAAGTCCATTTTCATCAACTTTAGTCTCATTACATTGTTTTGAATATCTTGCTTTCGACAAAGAAATGTCTCCTCATCTATTTACAAACACGACCAAATTCCTAATATAGATTTTGGCGATGTTTGTAGATGTGATAAACGATATAGCGTCTTCGCTAAAAATTCAATCTAAAGTTCTTAAGCACGATCATGGATTCTACACTCGCCCCTTTTTTCTACTAAACCATGGACCGCCAACGTCGATTACCTTGATCTGACATAAGAAACGAAATCAAAGCTTTACCCACGGACACCAAACAAGCCAATCGGACCACTGCCAATGGAGGAGGCCAGCATCAATGAGTTTCAACACCCATGAACGCCTCTGGATCCACGATCTCCGAACGCCTGTTCTGCGAGTTTGGAACCATCCGCAAGATAGAGAAATTAGAGATGATCCTGGTAATCAACCCCACACAACAAGACCAATCTCTCCCCTTCCGATAACGCAGACCCGTGAAGAGGTGACCGAGTCACAGAGCATTCTCTCCACTGTCATCAACAAAATCTAGGAGTCAAGAGATCGCTCATGGAACTGTAATTAACCGGCTAGAGCAAGCCCAGAGAGACCTTGCATCACATCGAGCTGGAGCACTCAAGAAATCTAGGTATTAATGAGAGTGTATTAAACGGCAGCAGATTGACAAGTGAGCAAAAGGGAAAACAGAAGATGGGCCAAGCGGATGAGAATAAGCCCAGTCAACAGCCCAATTTAAGTGGTCCCAACTTTAAATCAACCGGGCAACGTTCATCTCTTGGATATGAAGACAAGAGAAGCAAAAGCAAAGTACAAAGGCAGAGTGTGAAGAGAGCAGTTGCAGAAGAAGTTAATGGCTTTAAGCTGACAAACAGATTCTCAGCCCTTGATTCACAGAATGATCAAGATTACGCCATCTGTCTAGGGAAAACTCTATTTACACTTTGCTTATAAATACAGAACATTTGTAATAGAGTTTGGTAAGAAATGAATCTAGGAAGTTTCAGTAAAGACTAAACTTTAAGTTCATTACACTCAAATAGTTTTATGGTATCAGAGCTTCATGGAGAATAGATCCATGGAACCGTATACTCCACCTATCCTCAAAATCATCAACTCAGTTACTGTGAAGCTAACAGAGAAGAACTATATCCTATGGAAGCATCAGTTTGAAGCATTCTTGAACGACCAGAGGTTGCTAGGTTTCGTCACTGGTGATACTCCACAGCCACCACCTACTCTCTCAGCCCATGGAATCAACGGTACATCTACGCCGATACCTAATCCAGACTATACACTTTGGTCTCAAACCGACCAAGCTATCCAGTCATGGTTGCTCAGTTGATTCCCTGAGGATATTCAGAGTGAGGTGATTCATTGCACAAGTTCTTGCGAGATTTGGGTTACTCTGGCAAATCATTTCAACCGTGCAACTTCAGCAAGACTGTTCGAGTTACAGAGGAAGCTTCAAACGACGATTAAACAAGAGAAGCCCATCGCCGACTACCTTCGTGACATAAAGATGATTTGCAATTAACTCTATTCCATTGGCAACCATGTTCCCGAAAGAATGAAGATCTTTGCTGCGTTGCTTGGTTTGAGATGTGGCTATGAGCCTATAAAGACAAGTATAGAAGGAACGATGGATGATGAGTTCTCACCAACGTTTGATGACATATTCCCAAGACTGGTTGCGTTTGATGACATACTTCAAAATTACACTGTGGACACAGGAGTGTCTCCACATCTGGATTTCAACACAGAGCAAGGACGAGCTTTCTTCAGCAGAAACAAAGGACGTAACAGAGGAGGTCGAAACATTTTCTCTACGCGAGGAAGAGGCTTTCCTCAGCATATCTTGTCTGGTTCCTCCTCAAGGTCTTTTGTATCATCCGACTCAGACATCAGGTCGATATATCATATATGTGGAAAGATGGGACATGTAGCGATGAAGTGCTGGCACCGTTTCAACAACAGCTTCTAACCTAATGAACTGCATAAAGCTCTAGCAACTATGAGAATTTCAGACATGTCTGAAGCAGGTGGTGGAGAGTGGTTCCCTGACACAGGTGCCTCAGCTCATATCACAATCTCTCATCATCACCCACAGCAGTCTCAAGCCTATGAAGGTTCTGATTATGTGATGTTTGGAAACGGGGAGTATCTTCCTATCACTCACACAGGATCTGCGAGCATTGACTCCTCATGTAACCTTCCACTAAAGAATGTTTTAGTATGTCCTGATATTACTAAATCGTGCTTTCAGTGTCTAAGTTTACCAAAGATTACCCATGTGGGTTTGATTTTGATGCTGACAATGTTTGCGTGTATGATAAGGCCACCAAGAGGATTCTGTTGCAGGGAAGAAGAACTGACGACTTGTATTCTCTTAAGGCACCAACCTTGCAGACTTTCTTTACTAAAAGAAAGGTTTCACCAAGTGATGAAGTCTGGCATCAGAGGTTGGGGCATCCGAATCCACATATCCTTCCGCAACTATCTTCAAGTAGAGTCATCTTTATCAATAAAAGATCCAAGTCGTTGTGTGAATCCTGCCAGTTGGCTAAGAGTTCAAGGTTGCCGTTCTTGCATCAGTTTCAGTGAGCTCAAGACCGCTGGAAAGGATACACTGTGATTCCTGGGGTCCGTCTCCTGTAGTGTTAGTCTAAGGGTTAAAGTATTATGTAATACTCATAGATAACTACTCTAGATTCTGTTGGTTGTATCCCATGAAGAAGAAATCAGACTTCTTTACTGTTTTCACTGCTTTTCAGTCACTTGTTCAGAATCAATTTTCAACAAATATTGGTATGTTTCAATGTGATGGGGGTGGTGAATTTATTAGCAACCAACTTCTCTTGCATTTTCAACAATGTGGAATCAAACAGCAGCTCTATTGTCCACATACGTCTCAACAAAATGGCATGGCAGAGAGAAAGGATAAACATGATGTAGAGCTTGGATTGTCTCTCCTGTTTCAAAGTAAAGTCCCTCAGAAATATTGGGTAGAAGCCTTTGTTATTGCAAATTTTCTGATTAACCTGCTACCTCATTCGGCTATTCCTTCAACTCAGAGTCCGTATGAGAAGTTGTACAACAAGAAGTCATCTTACTTACCTTTGCGAGTTTCTGGGAGCACCTGTTATCCGATGTTGCGACCGTATGCTCAGAAGAAGATGGACTTAAGGTCTCTGACATGTGTCTTCATTGGTTACAATGAGAAACACAAAGGGTATCGATGCTTGTTTCCACCTACTGGAAGAGTATATATCACTAGGCATATGATATTTGATGAGTCAAGATTCCAATTTTCAGAAGTTTACAAACACCTTCATTCTCAAGCTACAAATCAACTGCTTTCAGCATGGCATAAAGGTGTGCATATATCTGAGACTTTGTCTTCATCAAATGATGTTGTGTTGGAGCATCCAGTATTAACCACAAACAGTGTTCCTATCTACTCGAATCAAGAATCAATAGACACAAGAAGTCAGAGTCAGTCGAGTGCTACAAGTTCAACGGCTACTGCAACACCTCAAAGTCTTCTCAGGGTTATGAGAAGTGCAGTGTCATCACATAACTCACAAGTTTCTGGAAACGGAAATGTTTCATCTTAGCAGCCAGTTGCAGTGAATCAACATCAAATGACTACAAGGCTTAAGGCTGGAATTGTCAAGCCTAATCCTCAGCATGCTCTGCTAACAGAAAAGGTGGAAATTCCAGAACCTAGGCCACTAGTAGAAGCATTACGACATCCCCGGTGGCACAGTGCTATGACAGAAGAGATTGATAATTGTAAGCCGACTACGACGTGGTCATTGGTTCCATACACACCAGACATGCATGTATTGGGAAATATATGGATTCACAGAACCAAATACAATGCAGATGGAACCGTGAAATCACTGAGATCACTAGTGGTGGTTCAAGGATGTGGACAGAAAGAAGGAGTACATTACTTGGAGACGTACAGTCCAGTAGTCAGAACATCAACAGTGAAGATTATTTTACATATTGCGACTGTTTTTCAATGGGAAATAAAACAGCTTGATGTTGCAAATTATTTTCTACATGGAGATCTCAATAAAACAGTTTACATGAGACAACCATCTGGTTTCGTAGACAAGACCAAACAAGATCATGTGTGTTTACTGCACAAATCCCTCTACGGAATTAAACCATCTCCCCGAGCATGGATTGACAAGGTCAGTACTTACTTATTGGAGTTTGGTTTCATCTGCAGCATCAAAGATCCTTCACTCTTCATCTACACTAAATGGAAGAACATCATTATGCTTTTGTTGTACGTTGATGATATACTGTTGACTGGAAACTGCAGTGACATATTACGAAAGCTGTTGTTTGATCTCAGTCAACAATTTAAAATGAAGGATCTTGGCAAGATGCATTATCTTTTGGGGATCCAAGCTGAGTTTCACAATTCTGGTATGTTTCTTTCTAAAGAAAGATATGTAATGGACTTACTTGTTGTAGCAAGGATGTCTGATTGTGCGCCTGTTGCCACACCTCTACCTCTCCAATTAAGCAAAGTCCCTCATCAAGATAAGAAATTCGAAAATCATTATTACTTCAGAAGTCTTGCTGGAAAGTTGTAATATCTCACACTCACCAGACCATACCTTCAGTTTTCTGTCAACTATGTGTGTCAGAAGATGCATGAACCAACCATGTCTGAATTTATGCTGCTGAAAGGAATCCTACGGTATGTGAAAGGAACGTTGAGCTATGGAATCAACCTCTCCAAAGACACAGACTTCACATTGCGAGCATATAGCAACAGTGATTGGGCTGGATGTCATCACATACGCATATCAACGGGTGGTTTCTGCACATATCTGGTTTCTAACATCATTTCTTGGTCGTCAAAGAAACAACCGACTGTCTCGAGGAGCTCGACGGAGGCAGACTATTGAGCCTTTTCTGAAACATCTGCAAAGTTGAGCTGGATGTATTCGATTCTCAGAGATATTGGAGTTCCTATTACAGTCACCAGAATTGTATTGTGATAATCTGTCCTCGGTGCATTTGACAACAAATCCAGCATATCACAAACGTTCTAAACATTTCGAGTTGGATTATCACTATGTGAGAGAAAGGGTTGCTCTTGGTGCTTTGATTGTGCGACATTTATCAGCTCGTCATCAGCTTGCCTTTGACAGTCTGAGGTACAAATTTGGTGGTGACGCTTCACCCACACCAAGTTTGAGGAGGCATATTAATGAGAGTGTATTAAACAGCAGCAGATTGACAAGTGAGCAAAAGGGAAAAAAGAAGATGGGCCAAGCGGATGAAAAGAATCCCAGTCAACAGCCTAATTCAACTGGTCCCAACTTTGAATCAACCGCGCAACGTTCGTCTCTAGGAAATGAAGACAAGAGCAGCAAAAAGCAAAGTACAAAGGCAGAGTGTGGCGAGAGCATTTGCAGAAGAAGTTAATGGCTTTAAGCTGGCAAACAGATTCTCAGCCCTTGATTCACAGAACGATCAAGAATAAGCCATCTATCTAGGGCAAACTCTATTTACACTTTGCTTATAAATACAGAACATTTGTAATAGAGTTTGGTAAGAAATGAATCTATGAAGTGTGAGTAAAGAGTAAACTCTAAGTTCATTACACTCAAATTGTTTTACATCTGACTAACGAAGAGAAAAATTTGGTTATTGCCGATTTTTCATCAAAAACTTGATTTACTCTTAAATAGTTTTGCAGAGTTTGAATAAAAACTTAAAGACAATTATGTAATATAAACCCTCTTCTTTACACTATTCTTAAATATTTTCCATCCTCAGAAATATTACCATTTACTTATATATTAAGGTAATGACTAAAGATGTGTTATTGATTGTATAAGTTTTAATCAACTCCATTAAAATTTTAAAAAGATAAATTCAAATTTTTTGATTCAGTTTACGGTTTAAAATATATAATTTATATAAATTTTTAAAACCCTTATCAGTTTATTTATCAAATCAACATGATATCATTTGGTTTCTATAATAGAACGAATTTTTTAAGATGATTCTAATTTGAAATTTAGTTTTAGATTTTCAATATTTTTTTAAAAATAGATACCGAATCTAAAATACCTTAAACACATAAAATTATATTATCTTAATATTACTAATAGACAATAAATATCATTTTATATAATTATTACCACGTTAGAAATTAAATTGGAAAATTTGAATTTGATCAATTTGATACAAGGAAAATCTGGTTTTGTCTAAGACTGAAAGTTATTTTTCTGTAGAAAAAATATTTGATAAAAGTACATATAAAATATATATACAATATAATCTCTTTAAATTAATACTCTATAAATTAATATGCACTAAACATCTCTATAAAATAATATAATTTTATAATACTAAATTGAATTTTTAGTTTAATTAGTATATCGATAAATTAAAAATCTCTATAAATTAATAAGATAACTTTGAAGTAGTCTCAACATTAATTTATAGAGATTTGACTGTATATAATGTGACTAGTTTCATGTTGTGAGTTATTATAGATGACAGTTCCATTAGTTAGCTTGATGTTAGAATTTTCTGTTAGATGACTTTTGGCTGTATAAAATCTGAAGGTAAAATGGACGTTTTGATTGAAAGATTTTACACATAAAAATAAATCCAAATCCATTTAAAATATTACATGTTTGGTTTTGATTGAAAGATTTTGATCAAAAGCGGATTGCATGCTTGGTTTTTATTGACTAACATGTTTTAAAAGAATTAATTATCTAACTGTATATTCAAACATTTTCACATTTACTACTAATACTCACATATTCTTAAAACATATCAAAATAACTCATAGTTAAATATTTATATCAATCAATAAATATAGATAAATAACCTAATATATAAATTACTTTATAAATTATAAATTAATATAAGTATTATACTTACAATAGAAAAGAACACATATTCAGTGATTCATAGATCTATATGGGAAAATCATTGAAGATCTTATAACTAAGTTGGTCTAATTGAGTTAAACCAAACGTCTTAGTTTAATCGATAATAATATTTTTAATGTGTTTCAATTAGATTTTTACAACAGAAAAAATTCCGCACTTTTAAATGAATAAAAATCTAGTCTAATCTATTAAAACAAAAGGACATTTATAAATTATCCTGCGTTTTGTCAATATTTACCATTTTATGCTACTGAAATTAAAATACAATTATTTAACACATTTTGACCCATTATTTTGCTTTCTATAAACCGAGAGAGGATAAGTGGTAACTTTTAGTATGTTTTGGGCTTGTATACCTGATGACCCAGACGATAATAAAAACATAATATCTCTAAAGCAAACTGAAGAAACCACTAACGAATTGTTTTATACTTCCTATCTTCATAATAATAGGTTTCACTGTTTCATTTTTGACACACAAATTAAAGAAATAATTAGTTTTACATATTTTCTGTATAAAAACATAATTACTTATACACCTCAATCAATAGAAAAATGAATTACTGAATAATATTAATAAATTTTAATTGAAAATTGAAAACGACACTTATTTTACAACGAAACAAAATTTCTAAAGTGATACTTATTATGTAACGGAATGAGTAAATTACGTTAACCATATTATTGGAAAAAACTACCTTAACAATTACAAAACAAACGATTGATCACATGAAATTTAATTTTGATCAGATAGTGTATCTACATATCGACCGGTTCTTAACATTCTCTATATCAATTTTGAATATGTACAACAACATTGTGCATATTAATCTAATCAAGTATGGTTTAATGATTGTATTGTTAACCCAATTTATTTTTTCTTTATAATAATTTGGTTTCGTCGTTCAAATAGTAACGATTTCAAAAAATTAAATTTCAATGCAAAAAAAATTAATTATGCTTTATTTTCATCCAAAATCGAAACTAATTACGATTCCTACTCCTATGCAGTAATAGTAAAGATTTCCATCCAAAATTGAAACTGTATAGTCCTTTTCGAAAAAAAAACAACATTACGATATATTAACCCTATTTCTAAGCATTATTCATATCAATAAAGGATATTAAATAACTCACACAATCAACATATTCTGTTTTTAAATCTTGTGAAACACGTAATGCCTAGAATTCAAAACAATATACTCTTTTAATATGATATCAGATGTTTAATTAAAAATTTTGATTAAAATGAGTCTTGTCTTATCTACTTAGCAAAACTAAATAACTTATTTTGTGTGTTCTTAATGTATATTATACAACCACTATCTTAAATATGATTTTTTTTAAAAAATATAAATATGAAATGATATTAAGCATTTTCAACTTTAAATACAAATATTAATATTATAATTTAAAAAAAGCAACAAGTAAATTTTAAGCTTTCAAATTTTACGTTTTAATTATAGTTTTCAAGTAGAATAAATAAAAACACTATAAATGAGAGAACATAATCTCGTAATTTTTAATGATCGCTAAATACATCAAGTAAGACACAATTTTGTAAATAATTATGAATATATGACTAGAACATCTAAACAATTATGTTTATGGCATTGTTAAATTTTGATAGCATAAACATACATCCACGCGGGCGCGCAGATCAAAAGCTAATTAATATTAAATTTACTATCCAATAACATCCCCTAAAAATACTTGACTTTAAAAAGGTTAAAATCTTATTGCGATTGACTTTCTACATCTACTCTATTAAAACAGAGTCCTTCTTTTATCTACTGATACAAGTTGTCATTTAAATTTGGACTCTTTCTAAAAATGTTACAAATAAATAAATAATACACACTCATATAGTTGATAGGACCATATTACTTAAATCAAACCGACACGATTAATATCTGTAAACCAAATTTAATAAACCGATGATTTATCAAAATATAGAAATCTACTAATTATATGAAACCAATAGATTTTATATATTAACTGTTCATTAACAAATATGGAAATCTACTAATTATATGAAATCAATAGGTTTTAGAAATAATAATATACCGTTTAATATCTAACAGTTCCTTCAAAAAATGGAAATATAATAATTAAACGAAATGGATATTTTCAGGTGTTTGATATTTTGTACAAAAAACTATTATTAATCATTTATTTAAATCATGTACTTAAAAAATGTTAATGTATTTTAATATTAATAACAATCACTCTGTTTTGATAAATTTCAATTGTAAGTTTTTATTTATATTTTAGAAAAATGTAAATCAAAGCCAAAAATTAAATCTAAAAACGAAAAAAATGCGGGTTATATTTTTTGTTTCTTCTTTTACAAAATAAACTATTGCAATTGTTTTTTTAAAAACGTCATTTTTTCAATTTTAAATTAGATGTTTGATTATTTGGGATTTGTTTGTTGGTAATATTAGTTTATACGAATTCAACAAACCTAAAAACTTAAAACCAAAACCAAAAGATGAAAATCAAAAATAGAAATTTAAAAACTAAAACAAAATTTGAAAAAAAAAACTGAAACTAAAAGCTAATACAAACCAATCATCACCACAAATTTTGGACTACTGATTTTATGTCAAAACATATATAAAATGAAGACAAAAACCAATTATAGAATTTTTTTTATCATAAAAAAACTTTCCGCGCACGGATCAGAAGCTAGTTTAAGTATTAAACTCAAATTTATACTGGCAACAAAAAAAAACATTAATCGGGCCTATGCTGGGTTTGGAGTTATTTTTATTTTAGGTGAATAATCTCTTTCGGTTGGTTCGTTATATGTTTATATTGAAATCTCACAGACCTAATTAAATGGGTTTTGTTAATCAGGCTTTTAGGGTTCTTCCAGCCCAAAGTATTCAACTTTGTGTATTTTTTCTTGTAGATTTCTCAGATTTAATTCTTTGGTCAACTTAAAATAGATCATAGCACCTGCAGTTTGCAGTTTTATGCTTTGAATATTATTTCATATGTTTAACTTCCGTGAAAAATAATAAAAAGATACAGGACAAACAAATAAAAGATGCTTCTTGTCTACCGGTTGTGGTGGTTTTCTTCTACTGATACCAAGATGCTGTTTTTATATGTTTTTAAATTTGCAGGTTCCCAAACTTCTACGATTGAATAAACTAATACTAACACATGTGCTGATGTGCTTCAAAGTTGGACTTTGATACTTGAAGAAACACAACACAGTCACAGCACAGATTAAAAATCAGTTTTTAATTATAATCTTAAGCTGTGCATTACATTAGTTACAATTAATTAAACAAAAGTACAAGAAGTCATTAAGAGGATGGATCTTGATTCTTGATTCGGATTTTGCTCTTTGAGACACTTTGCTACGGTATTGTCCCCTTCAGTTGCATTGTTTGGCCGCGCTTCACGGCTATTTGCTGGTCTACAAGGAAGCAAATTGCTTCTCTAATTGGGTCTTCCATTGAAAAGAGAACCGTTTATTAGTTTTGATTATTCTACAAGTTAACAATTTAATAAAGAGGAAAGAAAAAGTTGCATCATGTTGTTGTTAATCTTAATTGGTTTCAGAGTCAGTTCTCTGTATTTGAGGCTTTGTTTTCTTTCTTTTGGCTTTTCTTTTTTCTCCTCCCTCTGTGTTTGTGCTTTTAGATCTCCAAGGGAAGAAGTTAAGTTAGTTGCATAAAAGGAACAATCTGGTCCCCACCCTCATTCCCTGGAACATCTTTATTTCCATTTTAAGGGGAACCGTTTCGTTTTTGGTTATGGTTAAACTAATTTGGATGAAGTGGAAGTTGTGATTCTTGAGGCTTTTCTTCTGTTCTAAAAGTACTTGATCTTTAGCTCTTCAAGAGTTTTTTTTTTTCCTAAAAGGGAAGAAAGATGAAGTTCATGAAAATTGGGTCGAAGCCAGATTCGATCAAAACTGATGGGAGTAATGTCAGGTAATATCCAAATCTTTATCATGTTTGTATTTTTTGTGATCTATACTTGTGCTTGTTCTCGTTCTGTTAGTTTGATGTCTTGTTGTAAGAACATGAGCCCTTGCAACTTTTTGGCGCCTTTTATATTAAAAACAGAGTGTATTCATTGATGTTGATTTATCTAACGCAGGTACATGGAAAATGAACTGGCTAGTGACATTACTGTCAATGTTGATGGATCAAGATTTTGTTTGCATAAGGTATGTAAAACATTTCTCTTTTCTTTTATTAGCATTTTTATACAAAGCGGAAGTTAAAGAGGTGTTCTTGGGATGTGATTCTTGGCGTAAAATAAGAACCGTCTCTTAACTTTTAACTAAGAAAAACTAAGAACTGATTCTTAAATAAGAATTTTAATAGACGGTTTAAATTTTCTTAGTTAAAGTTAAGAGACAGTTCTTATATTACGCTAAAAACTCCCCAGTAAACATGACTTTATTGATTTATATATTTTCATTGATTTAGAAATCCATATAGTATTTATAAATCAAAGTAAAATATACAGATTTTTAAATATGCATGCCTGAGCTTTAATGATTCTTGTTTTATCATCTTCAGTTTCCTCTTCTGTCAAAATGTGCATGCCTACAAAAGCTGCTTTCAAGGACGGACAAGAACAACGCCGACGAGGTTGACATCTCCGGTATACCCGGTGGACCAACCGCATTCGAGACGTGTGCTAAATTCTGTTACGGTATGACAGTAACCCTAAGTGCCTACAACGTCGTGGCCACAAGATGTGCAGCTGAGTACTTAGGAATGCACGAGACGGTCGAGAAAGGAAACTTGATCTACAAGATTGACGTCTTTCTAAACTCGAGCCTCTTCCGTAGCTGGAAAGACTCCATCATCGTTCTCCAGACCACTAAAACGTTCTTACCACTCTCCGAGGACCTCAAACTCGTTAGCCTTTGCATCGACGCCATAGCCGGTAAGGCCTGCGTCGATGTCTCCCACGTCGAATGGTCTTACACTTACAACCGAAAGAAACTTGTTGAAGAAACCAACGGTGCGGGGGAACAAGTCAGGGCTCGAGAAGTTCCCCATGATTGGTGGGTCGAGGATTTGTGTGAGCTAGAGATTGAGTTTTACAAGAGGGTTATAATGAACATTAAAACCAAAGGTATACTTGGCGGAGAAGTTATTGGAGAAGCTTTGAAAGCTTATGGCTATAGAAGATTATCTGGTTTTAACAAAGGTGTGATGGAACAAGGAGATTTGGTGAAGCATAAGACAGTTATAGAGACACTTGTTTGGTTGTTACCAGATGAGAAGAACAGCGTCTCTTGCGGTTTCTTGCTTAAACTGTTGAAAGCAGTTACTATGTTGAACTCTGGAGAGGTGGTGAAGGAACAGCTTGTAAGAAGAATAGGACAGCAACTTGAAGAAGCTTCTGTGGCTGAACTCTTGATAAAATCTAATCAAGAGAGTGAAACAATGTATGATGTGGACTTAGTGAAGAAGATAGTTGCTGAGTTTATGGCAAGGGATCAAAACAGTGAGATAGAGGTTGAAGATGATGATGAAGAAGTTCGAGAGATAAAGAAATTTCCAGGCATTTTATCCGAAGCTTCGAAGCTGATGGTGGTGAAATTGATTGATAGCTACCTTACTGAGATTGCTAAAGATCCAAATCTTCCTGCATCTAAATTCATCGATCTTGCTGAAAGTGTTTCTAGCATCTCCAGGCCTGCACATGATGGGCTCTACCGTGCTATTGACATGTATCTTAAGGTACCAAGATCGTAGACGGTCCTAAAATTTTAGGGGCTGTGGGCGATTTAGTAAAGTTTTAATAACATTTTATTTTTAGAAATTTAGGGAGCTATATATATATAATATATATATATATATTTTTTTTTTCAAAAATTTGAGAGCTATAGACGAATGTGTTATTCGGCTATTCCCAGGACCGGCTATGAAGATCGATCAACAACTCTTTTTTCCAAATGTTATGTTCTTATTCCTGGTTTGGTTTCAGGAACATGCAGGAATCACAAAGGGAGACAAGAAAAGGATGTGCAAGCTGATGGACTGCCGGAAACTGTCGGTGGAAGCGTGTATGCACGCCGTGCAAAACGATAGGCTTCCGTTACGTGTGGTGGTTCAAGTACTCTTCTTTGAACAAGTGAGAGCGTCTGCTTCGTCTGGAAGCAGCACACCTGATTTGCCTAAAGGGATAAGGGAGCTACGCAGCTGCGGGACATATGGTAGCTCAAGATCAGTGCCGACAGTAATGGAAGACGAATGGGACGCAGTGGCGACTGAAGAGGAAATGAGAGCGCTGAGGAGCGAGATAGCCGCGCTGAAGCTGCAGGAAGAGAGTGGGAGGAAGAGCGTTGATAAAGCGGCGGTCACGGCCATAAGCAGAGTGAAGAGTTTGATAATGTCGAAGAAGATGTTTGGGAAGAAGTTGCAGGGCAGAGGAGGAGGAGGAGGGGAGAAGAACAATGGAGGAAGTGGTGGTGGTGGTGGATCGGATTCGTCTGAGAGTCTTGGATCCGTGACTGAAGAAGCGGCTAAAACGGCAACGCCTTCGAGAAATTTGACTAGGAGGGTTTCTGTTTCTTGATGAATAAGGTTTTTTACACATATGGGGTTTCCTTTAGATTTATATGAATCAACTGTAGTTTCTTTGACTATTTTGTTTGGTCTGTTTAAAACTTTGAATCAACTATTCGAGGATACAAATATTTTCTTTTCAAAATTGTAATATTTTTATGTCTTGACACGCTACTATCTATTTTCCTCATAAACCCATATATTTAACTATAAAATGAATTTCTATATACGAATCTTGACATTTATATTATATTCATTTCTAAATACATGAGTTGAATGTTTTTATTTGGTGTCCATTTATTTACACCTTTATATACTAAAGCGGTAGTCCTCCGACGAATCAAAATTTTATATGTGGCAAATATTTAAAAAAAACAAAAAAAACATGCATATACGGAAGAAAATGCTTAGCAAAAGAAAAAAAAAACAATTGACTCAAAATACATTCTACATGATCCCTAATTTTTATCCTAACAAAAATCAATATTTATATATTAGGTTGACTTGTCATTATCTCTATTTCATAGTTATCCTTATCATCATAGGATAGTGTTTATCATATTCCTTATGACGGTCTATGACCTTGTATAAATATGATGAGATATGAATGAGAATAATATCACAAAATCCTAGTTTCTGCACGAGACTCTAAACCCTAGCTAAAATCCGGCGAC
>JABAYD010033690.1:0-14034 GCA_014822095.1 Diplotaxis tenuifolia
GGGCTAACCTGGAGATTTATTCATATGCTTCTTGTTGGGATGCTTCCTAATCACGTCATACTATATATTTTTGTCGACCCAAATTTCAGTATCATAAAAGAAGTCTATAATTTTTTTGGATAACAAAAGAAGAAGTCTAAATAAGCATTAAAATAGTCTAGGGCAAGTTCAACTTCCTTGATTTACAAACTTTGTATAGATAAGATCTTCTCACGCTACCTAATATTTTGACCAGTCCTACTATAGTAATCTCTTTTGTTTATATTTTCCACATGTTAAGGAGTCATCGTGGTTATAAAAAAAAAACATGGATGAATCCTTACTGGTAAATGATACACAGTCTTAGTCCTTACGGAGAAACTATTTCAGTGAATTGTTATGGCTGTTATAATAACGAAGCACTACATGTTATTTGGACTCGCTTCACAAAAGCTTTGGAACTGATGAAACCCATACACAAAAGCTAACGGGCAAATTCATGTTTGTTTTCCGATGAATGAATCTAGCTTCCTCAGCCATTGAAGGAGCTCAACCCTATCCTTAATTCATCATAAACTCATGCAAGAAAAAGCAAAGCTCCCCGTCGATTCCCCTGACTCGCAAAAACTCTTTAACCATTGAGCCTGATAAATTAAGGTTCTTGAGGAAATAAAAGGAGTAATGCGAGTTTTGGGAAGAGTAGGGAGGAGAAGAGCCAAGGAGGTTTTTTTTTTGGTGGGAAATTGGATTGATCAATTGAACTAAACCAAAGTTGAACCGAATAGAACTGAACCGATTGATTAGTGGGCTTATAGATACCCAATAGTCGCATGCAAACAAACTAATAATGGGCTTCCAAATAAATGATTAACGAATAATTTAATGTTTACTGTTCTAATTAAAAGTAAGTTTAATGCACTAACAATAAATTAACAGAAACGGAAGGAAAAATACGACAACGAGAGAAGAGGAAGAAGACGAACCCTTGAACATTCGAGTCTTCGCAATTCCGATTTCCTGATCGGATCATTCTAATTTCTCGTCGAAGACCTTGATTTCACGTTGCTATTGGTCTCTCTTTTATCTTCCTTCCTTCGTTGTTGGGATGCATTGAGGAGATAAAAGATGATGTTTTGCAGAAACGTCTCCGTGAGACGGAAGAAGAAGAATTCTGGATCGGTGCCTGTTTTTCTCAATGTTTACGATCTTACCCCTATGAATGTTTATGGTTACTGGCTCGGAATCGGCATCTATCACTCTGGTCTTGAAGGTTCTGTTTTTATCTATGCTCTTTGTGGGTTTTCCTACAACTCTGTGTTTGATTGCTCTTGAGGTTGTCATGAGAGAATAATCTTGAATTAAAAAGTGAATCCTTTCTCAATTTAGTTGGTTTCTAACATTGAATTTGGGGGAAATAGCTGATAAAGACGAATTCTTTTATGTATTGTTGCTTGGTTTCTACGAAAGTGATTGTGTTTGGTGATAAGAGAACATAGTGTAGAGGTTTTTCTTTATATTTGGTTGGTTTGAACATAGAAAACTGAATGTTTTATTGTTCCATTGATCAAAGTATTGTTTTTATTGGTTTGGTTTATCTATTGTGTGTGTTAGTTCATGGGGTTGAGTACGGATACGGGGCACACGAGCATCCAAGCACAGGAATCTTCAAAGTGGAACCAAAGAAGTGTCCTGGTTTCACCTTCAGGAAATCGATTCTGGTGGGTGAGACTGATATGAAACCGAAAGAAGTTGGAAGCTTCATGGAGGAACTAGCAGAAGAGTATCAGGGGAACAAGTACCACCTCATCACAAGGAACTGTAATCATTTCTGCAACGATGTTTGTTTAAAACTAACTCAAAAGTCCATCCCTAGTTGGGTCAACCGTCTTGCTCGCTTAGGTATAAACTCAAAGCTTACAGTAATCTTAAGAGGAGTATTGATTCTATCTTTTTTTTGTTTTTGGTTAATGAAATGTAAAGGTTTCATGTGCAACTGTGTGTTACCGGCTAGCTTGAACGAGATTAAAGTGAAGCAGGTAGGTAAAGACGGGAAGCTCATGGAAGTAGGAGAAAGTAAGAAGAAGAGGAAGAAGAAGAAAAAGAAGCCCAAGAGCCGATCTGGTCCTTTAGCTTCATCTGATTCAAGGGTAGATAATAATATGCCTTCACATGCCAGATCAATATCAACCGGTAATCCTCCTTGTTCTGATTCTTTTTGTCCTTTGAAGTAACAAAGAAGATCGAGTTCCCTCGTATTGGTTGCATCTGAAGCTCAAAGATTAGAAAACAAAAAAAGATTCATTGCCATTGTTCGAAAAGCTAATTATATATATATATATTTGTATATGTATGGATGATCCTTGTGCTTTATTCACAAGCTTTACGGATGCCCCTGTTGTTAATAATCCGTTTGTTTTTTACTTGGTATGTAATGGTTATAGGAGAATCATGAAAACAAAAAGAGAGTGTGAATTGGATATATCTCTTGTATGTTTGATATGAACATTTTTTGAATATTTGTAATTTTGAGACAATAAAAGAGAATTGCTCTCAAGTCCAAAAGTGTTTGAACTCTGACCAGTCAGATATCTCTCTCACATTCTTCGTTCCAGATCAGGTTAATCCAGTTGAAACAATTCATGAAAGTACATACGTACCTTAAACCAACCTAGGAAAGTCAATAACATGCTTTTGTACTTAACTGAAAAAGAGTTGTTCTTTCGTACAAAACAAAAGAGAGTTGGAAGTTTTAGTTGGGCCGTAACTAACCCTAAAGGGCTTTACTGTTTCACAATCACAGAACCCTATAAATACCTTTCGAAGTTCTCTCCTTTATAAGCAAAACTCCTAATCCGCCGTTTCTCTAGAAACTCACATTCACCACTTCTGTTTTTTCGTTTATTCGTTTTCTAATTGTCTTCATAGAGACCAAGATTTGTTTCGATGCTTCTTGGTCGAGCTTATATGTTTTTTTTTTCTTTTTGATTTGAAGCGTTTCAGAAATCCCTATGATGACTTTATGATTAAAAATGTTAAAAGTAGTGACTGATATCTTCTTGATTAAAAACTATCTGGTCTGAGGGATTTTCAACTGCTTCTTTGTTTTGTTGGATATGATAATTTATGATTGAGTTCCTATTTTCTTAGTAATCAGCTGTGTGGCCTTAGCTGGATCTCGATGATGATGAATAAATAAAAAATGTTAAAAGTAGTGACTGATTATACATTGACGAATAATCAAATTTTGAGGGATCCAGCGATAAATTATTTTCATCTTTTTTATGCTAGCGATAATGTTTTTCAGTTGGTTTATTTATTAAGAACATCTCCAACGTAGAATTCTATTTTCTTCATTCAAAATAGATTGAAATGAAATATGGATTATAAATATTTCAATTTGACTCCATCTCACATTTGCATAATGAAATAATGAACAAGAAATAGGTTATTCTTAGTAAATTTCATTATGGAATGGGATATGGAGTTGGATTGAAGCATTATATATTTCATATTCTATTTAATTCTATTTTATAGTGATGTTCAGAGTGATGACTGATGAGTATTATTTTGTTCTGCGTTTTGTAACAAGTAACTTTTTGTACTCAGAATAACTTGCTGATTGCTGTTTTCCTTACACAGTTGTTTGTAGAATCTATTTAAACTCTCATTTGTTTTTCTGTTTTGTGACCGCAATTGTTATTACATTATTTAAGATTTTCCAACATTATGTGTCTTTTGTTGTTTGAACAAACGAAACCTGGACTCTACTGGTGTGTATTTTTAAGACTCAGTTGTTCCCACAGTCTGATGGAAGACCAGGCCAAGATACGAGAGTACTCGGTTACATGACTTGATCAGAAGAAACTTAATTCACAATTCCAAACACAAATCAAATTTTGGAAGTGTGTCCTTTATTACAGACGTTCTTCCAATAAAAATTATCTTTAATTCCTTTCATCCTGTTGTATTGATCCTAGTGTTGTAATTGGTTAAACGTTGGTTTCATTTATTCATAACCACTGTAGCAATGTGAAAGTAAATATACATTGTACTCGTGAGATAAATATGAATCTATTTCAAAAAGATTGCCTTGAATAATTGCAACGAAATTATATTAAAGAAAGTCATCTTTTTCATTAACTAAAATTTTTAACAATGTCTAACGAATTCTTTTTACGGCCAGCAGTTCTTAGAGCATTAAATAAACCATATTCCAAGTTCAGTTCATCTTCAAATAGAATGGAATGTGAATTTCTAGACTAGATTGGTGTCGATGATCTATGTGAATATAGAGTAGAAATCGTACTTTCACATACATACAAGGCTGGTCTTAGATTGATACTTGTTTTTTTTTTTATATATATTTTGCGGTCTCTGTATCAGAATAGCTTTTATTAGTTTTAGAGCAGATGAGACTGCAAGTCCTTATGAACAAGTTAATGATATTGACATTTTAGCAATAAAAAGAACCTACATGGCACATATTAGCGTAGAATGTTGATGGTATATTTTATAAATCAAAATCACAAAGAAGAGACTAACTCACATTGATGAATTTCTGCTTGCATATTATAAGAAAATGCGATGATGATGACGACAACAGCATAGATGTGTGACAAAGATATATTATGCTACAAAAAGAAACAAGTCAACTACATATGAAATAGGACTTAAGAGCTTAATATTTTGCTCGACTGTATAATGGGCCTTGAGCCCAAAAGAAAATTAATTTTGAAAACTTTCACATAATAAGCCCAGCCTTTTTACTTGACTAGGGCTTCCTCTTATTATAAGTTAGGCAAAGGTTAAACGCTACTTCTTCTAGTTTAGCTTCGCTCCACAGCCGCATATCGCACGACTTCAAGATGGTTGGTTTTCGATCCTAATTTCAACTAATCGTTGGTTTCTCTTGTTTGAATTCGTTTGAAAGCTTGAGATTAGCTAGAAAGTCGAACGAAATTACTGATTATTGCTTTCTGTTGTTTTTTTTTAAAATGAAATGAAACAGCCGTCGCACAAGTCTTTTATGATCAAGAAGAAACTGGCCAAGAAGATGAGGCAAAACAGGCCTATTCCTCACTGGATCCGTCTTCGTACCGACAACACTATCAGGTTCGCATTTTTTTTCTTCCTTGCAGATTTAATTTAGGGTGAAACAGTGGTCGAGAAACTAGGAATGTATAGTTGTCTTCGTTGGTTGAGTTAGAGCAGAGGCAATGAGTTAGTTCTGAGACATAAATATATAGTTGTCTTTGCGGTTAGATTTTATGACAGTGCGTAAGTTTTTAGCAGAGACAGTGTCTTTGTTGTTTGATTTGATGGCAGAGACAGTGTATGAGTTTTTAACAATGACAGTGAGTGTGTTTCTGAAACCATTAGCTTTGTGTTGTAATGGTTTGGTATTGGTTATTCAGGTACAATGCCAAGCGCAGGCACTGGCGCAGAACCAAGCTCGGATTCTAAGTGAAAGCTCTAGACTGTATCGTCTCCTGTTGGATTTAGCATTTCCCCAAGTTTTCTGTTTTTTTATCATACGACGCTTTTACATTTCTGTAAGACAATGTTACCAGATTTTATATTTATAAGAGTTACTTCTTAGTACTTGTGTTATTTAATTGTCTTTCTTCTCGGGTACTTACATTTCCCCCTTCAGTAATTTCGAATATGGATGAGTATTTAGTTACTTAAATATATTAAAGTAGCCTACGTTTGAAAAAAAAGTGTTCCTCTTTCTGCTCTAGTTATTTCATTGTACATTGCGTTGAAGCTTTTGGGTTCCTTGGTTATATCTGATCTGTTTTGTGCTTGATTCTGATAGAAAAGACGTGTACTTGTTTTTTGCCCAAAAAAAAAAAAAAAAAAAAAAAGACGTGTACTTGATTAAGCCTATCTACGTGGCAAACGATTTAGATGGCATTAGAAAGATAAAACTACCAAAGATAAAAATCACACTGTGAATTTATGCAAATACAATTGTATCAACCCTTAAGAGATAAGTGACAAGTGGTTTCCTCTATAACTCGATGGGAGTCTCCCAATACAACAATGCCTGTCAAACACAATTCAAATAAAACAAAGGTTCCTTGACCAAAATGTCTATAGAGATATAACAGCCTGAGCTTAGCTTATTCATTTAGCCTTCTCTTTCAAGCAAGTTCAAGAAGAAAGCTAAAAGGGTATAAATATAACTTTAAGTTCACTTATTGTCATCTTATTGAGACCAAAACTCAGCTTACGTTATGGTATGAGTCGATGATCGCATCAGCAAGGTACTCGCATTTTGCCATAGACAATCCAGCCAACGATATCCTCCCATCTTTAGTCATGTACACATGCCACTTGTTCGTATTCAATGAGCATCACATTTTGAGCATACCTGAGCTTTGTTGAGGCCGGTGAATGAGAACATGCCAATCTGCTTGAGAATGAAGGACCAGTCCTTGCCACTCTTGTCTTTCGAAACGAGGCTGTCATACAGCTTCTGTCTCACTGTCTTAATCCTCCCCGCCATCATTTCCATCTCTGCTTTCCACTCGTTGAACATAGTTTCATCTCCCACAACATTAGCCACAATCCTTGCACCGTGAACTGGGGGGTTTGAGTACATAGGTCTAGCTATCCTTTTCAACTGACTCTTCACCCTGAAAAGAAAGTAATGTTACTAACTGCAACAGGCTTATTATGATAAGAGATTGGAGTGAGTGTTTTCACCTTGTAGCAGCGTCGGCTGATGAGCAGACGACATTGATAGCACCAATCCTTTCAGCATAAAGACCCAAGTTTTTACTATATGACTGAGCAACGAAAAACTCCATCCCACGTTCAGCAAATAATCTCACAGAAGCTGCGTCTTCATCAAGGCTTCCACTAGCAAAGCCCTGGAATCATGTAGCATCCAAAATAAAGTACTTTCTTGGAAACACTAGGAAGTGTAGGAATGAGATACTTACCTGGTAAGCAACATCGAAAAATGGGATATGGTTCTTTTCTTGAATGACATCAGCAATTTTGACCCACTGTTCTGGTGTTGGGTCAATTCCAGTTGGGTTGTGAGCACAACCGTGTAGCAATATGAATGATCCTTCTGGAGCTTCCTGTATAAATTAGATAAGATTAAACATCAGAGTTCCTGATGAAAACCAGTTTGAGTACGGGAAACAAACCTTTATATCTGCTATCATTCCCTCGAAATCCAAACCAATTGTTTTCGGATCATAGTAGCGGTATTCAGACCATGGAACCTTGGCATCGTTGAAGATATTCTTGTGGTTGCCTGAATGAAGTAGTTGATAAAAGATGTTACATATGAAAGCGAAATACACAAGTATATATGGTCAAAGGCAAACGCACCCCATGTTGGTGCAGATATAAGAACTTTAGCTCCAGGAAAATAACGCTCAATAAGAGCCGCTGCTAATCTCAGTGAACCTGTTCCCGAAAGACCCTGAATTGTTGCCACCTGAGCTCAGAGAAAGAAATTTATTATTACAAAAACATAGGTCAGAGAAAGGAACATCAAGAAGACACATAAACACAAGAGTCAAGACATACTTTTTGTTCCTTGATAACAGGATGACCAGCTCCAAAGAGCAGCTCAGCAGTGGCCTTGTTGAATGCAGCCAACCCCTCGATTGGGAGATACTGCAGTTTTTACATCCCAAATTTGGTATATTTTTAAACATATTCTGATGATCTTATTGCTTGTAGACACATCTTTAAGTGAACTAAATTACCTCTTTATTATCTCCTCTCTCCAACATCAGGTTCTCAGCCTGAAAACAAAAGTAAGGAGCCATGAGGGATTAAGAAAGGATTTATCACTTAGGAAATGAATAATGAGATAAGTAAAACGAAAAAAGGATAAAGCTACAAAACCTTTTTAACAACATTAAGGACATAAGGCTGGAGTTCCTCAGTACGATAAGCACCAACACCGAGATTGAGCTTAAGCTCGTTTGTGTCAGCTTTGAATGCTTCGCTGACTCCAAGAATAGGGTCTGGTGGTGCCATTGCTATACCCTCAAAGCGAGAAGGCTTGACTGCAACCGACATGCTCACCCTGCTAATACACTGAAACCAAACCCCATTTTTATCAGACATGCTAATGCACACTACAACTAAAGTTATCAAACTCTTAAACAAAAACTTATGGACTATCTAGCTCTAAACGTATGACAGATAGTTCATATGGTTCAAAGACAGTACCTTTGCTTTCAGGAATGGGTTCGAACCGGAAGTTCCAAGCTTTAGCTTATCCTATTCGAGTTCAATCGAAAAAAAAAAACAAAACAGGACTGTGAATAAACAGATCATTCTCTTCAATGGCGATTATGAACAAAGCTTTTACTCGATAGAGAAACAACAAATGAAAGTACCTTGTTAATCTCGCGAGGTAACAGAGAAGTTGAACCGAGGGATAGCATTGAAGAAGCCATGGAATCAATCAATCACTAAAGCTGCAGACAGATCCCAAAATCAGTGATAGTGAACTTAGTACAAGGATAAGCTATTCAGACAGATGACGTGGTCTGAAGAACATCCACATAAGAGATATATATAACACATAAGAGATATATATAATAAATGAAAGTAAAACAGGTCAAGATCATAGAAGATTATTGATTAATTGTCACTCACCTGAGCTTCGTTTACGAAACGATCAGATCGAGATTGTGTAGCAAGAACAATGATTCGTCAAGACAAGTCGATATGTCCGAAGTTTTGTTAAGCTTTGTTTCGAGAGTGGCTATAATGGTTATTGGGCCGTAGTCATAAATCTATGGGCTTACAAAAAGTAGAAAGAGTGGATTCTTCTACACAGTGGTTGGGGACTTTTTAGTTTTTAACAGTTCAGAGCAAATATGCAACGCAAAAGAGATAATTGTTTAAATAGTCCATAAATAATTAATATTTACTTGGTGAAAAATGTATAATATATGCAATTGGTAGATAAATACAGATCATTGCAAAAACCATTTACCCCAGAGTTCTTAAGCAATCAAATCAAAACCCTATATATAAGCAACAATTATTTGCTTTAAGAGGATGATTGTGTTGTTAACCGGAGAGTTCCTCCTAGCTCTACCGGAACCAGTGGAACAAGTGAGTGAAGAACATCTGTTATCAACGGTCTATAACTTGGTTCTGGTTGAACACAAAGCACTGCCACGGCTGCTACCTGACCAAAATAATTCCCGGTTTGATTAATAATTCAGCAAAGGATTATGCATTCTTCAATTCGGTTTTGCATTCAGATTCTAACCTGGTATAGATGCTTATGATCCATTGTATCTTTGATAACCGGATCAACGATCTTAGGAAGCTTTGATCTATCTGTAAGTTGTGGCATTGCCTGCAAATAAATGTATTAAGCCATTAACCAATAATGCTTTATATTGTTCATCTACTAATAGGCGCAATCTAAACCGTTCTTACCCAAGTGACAAGAGACTGGCACTGAACCGAACTCAATTTCTCAACCGGCCTTCTTCCTAGCAACAATTCAAGTAGAACCACCCCAAATGCGTAAACATCACTCTTATCCGTTAATTTACCTGAGCAACATAATCATGTTTTAATGTAACAAGTAACAACCTTGCTAATCCGGTAACAAGACCGATAATCACGGTTTTAATGACCCGCTAACGGCTAACTACTCTCTCTAGTCTAATAATGATTCCATGTGATTAGTTGAAATTAAACATCAAAATGATTTGCTTTTCAATCACAATTCTAGACGTAATAAAAGAGAAATTCAATGTTCTGGGTCTGGGGTCACGTGAAACACACATTATGATACCTATAGGCAACGAATCCTTAGACTCTTAAGGCATGACAAGTTGACAACGAGTCAAGTCACCAAAAATAGATTAGAAATGTGAATGTGTTACCATCTAGGAGATATTCTGGAGCAACATAACCAAGTGTTCCAGATAGTTTAATGTTGTTCTTGCCGTGCATCCCGTTCGTTACCGCTAGACCAAAATCCGAAATCTGAATTCAAGAAACACACAAAAAGTCTATGTTTTGGATTGTTTGTCTAAGCAAAGACAAATGGTTCTTGAATCACCAAACACAATAACCAAGATATCAGGACTAATTAAGAACCTTGTCCGGTTATCTCCGGTTTGGTTTGGTTATTGATTCTGGTATCAGTCAATTACCTTGGCGTTGAAGGAAGAATCAAGGAGAATATTTGATGATTTTATATCTCTGTGGATAACTGGAGGACGACAACGCTCATGAAGATACTCTACACCTCTGTTCCCAAAAGAAAAGACGGTTTACTTAAACCGAACCAATAGAGAAAACCGGAAAGAGGAATGTTATAACGGGGGGGGGGCTCTTGATTGTTACCTTGCAGTATCAAGAGCAATCTTCATCCGCATGTGCCATGTTAAAGCCGATCCCCGAGAAGGTCCTTAACCATTTAATGATGTAAACATTAAATGTTATTGATTATATATAGAACAAGAAGTTATTTATTTACATGGTCACATGATCTGTTTTTATCTCATCATCTCCATCTCCGGGTTCTTAAAATAAAGGTCATGTTTTTTTTTTTACCGTGTAACTGTGCATCCAAAGATCCTTTCTCCATCAGCTCGTAAACGATAAAACTCGAGCTGATTTCACTTGTATATCCCAAAAATGATATGATGTTCGGATGGTGAATCTTGCTCAACAGATCAACTTCGTTCTGCGAATGATAGAACCGGACTCAGACTCTTGAGTTAAAACTTACTTGGTAGGACTTGTTTTTTTGGTTACCTGAAACTCTCGTTTTGCTTCTTGGCTAACGTTTTCGATCTTTTTAACGGCTGCTAGAGTGTGATTGTCTAAGCAGGCCTTGTAAACAAATCCGAACCCGCCTCGTCCTATAAGATTACTATCTTTGAAACCGCCTGTGGCTTTCTCTAGCGTCTTGTAATCAAAGGAGTGCACAAAACCCTTCTTGGGTAATGAAATCCCACTCTCTTCCACATATACAAAAACCATTCACGTATCAAAACAGAGAAAACACATGTTGAAACACTTTGATACCATTAGGATCAACGCAGCCTAATAAAGAATTTTGTCTTTCTTGTATATTAGTATGGTAAAAAAAATGAGATTACCTGAGTTCTTGGTGGTTTTGGGAGATGACTTAGAGCGATAAACAGCCCAAAAGCATAAACTACAAAGAAATATTAGTCCTAGCGACGACGAGCTGATTATAAGAGCGATCAAAAGTTTATTGTGTTCTTGGCCTCTACCCATTTGGATTCCTGAGATCATAAAAAAAGCAAATAAAGAAACCTTGTTTAGATTTTTTGAGATTAAGAAGGGAGATTCCTTGAGATACCAATTATGTAACTGATGAGAGGATACGTACAAGATAAGGCACTCCACTCAAGGAGCAGCTACGTATATAATTGAAAATCAAACTTTTACATTGGTTTTCGAAATCTATGTCACTTACCAACACATATCAATCCCCCGCCCCCAAAAAAAAAAAAATAAAATAGAGAGAGATACCTGGAGAGAAGGAAGCCATGGAAGTGTGAAAGGGAGAAGGAGAAGGCTGTGAAGCAGGTGGATAAAATGCAGTACAAGCATAGACACTACAGAGGAACTGGAAAACTAAAACCTGAAGAAGTATATGAAGAATCTTTCTCATTTGCCTAACAAAATATTTTTAGTGATTCACTCTCCAGATTTGTAGAATTTTCAAGTTGAAAAGAGAGACTGATGAGATCTTAGAGATTTACAAAGAGAGTGTGAGGAGTCTTTATCTCTCACTAATGGAGATCTCTTTTAATTTCATCTCCTTTTCTTGTGTCTGCATAAAGGAGGGAAAGAGAAAGTGGTTTTACAAAAAAGTCGAAATCATTCTCTTTAAGTTCTTTTACTTTCTTTATCATCAAAATCTAACATGTGGGTTTGAATGTGATAGTTGTTACAACAAATATCTTTATTACATAACTAACCAATACAGTTCAAACACAATTTATTTAGAGTTTTTGAAACATATTGTTACTGATCGTTTACATTGGACCACTAGCATCTTTTAAGTTAAAAGATAAATACAAAATTTAGAATGGTCATATGATCATGTGACCATTTCATGAAAGTTTGTAGCCAGAAGAGTATATTTACTGACCAGATAACGACAAAAAAAACTGGACTAGTTAATTGTCAGACCGACAAAAAGAAGATGACTTTCCCGTCTCTTTTTTAACTATTGGTATTTTTTCCCCATTAATGTCATTTTAAACTGTAGAGAAACCTTCTTTTCTTCTTTCATTATAAATGCAGCTTTCCCGGGGTAACAAACAGTTGTTTATGTAATGATTAATGAAGATTAGAGCAGGATTATCCCAAGTTCTTAGTGGTTTCTTAGCTTAATTTTGATTTAAAGAAAAATCAAAAATACATATTAATAGAAGATACGCTTCCTAATTGGGAGAAGGAAGCGTCGGTTCTTAATGGACACGTAAGCAGAAGGCGTTGAGGTCTGTTTCTCTTCATTCTCCTCTCTCGCTCTCTTCATTCTCCTCGGCATGTGATGTGAAGCTATGTTTAATGAGGAGAGGTAATGAATGAGCAATCGGAGAAAGAGACCCAACGGAGAAAAAGAAGAAGACAACGACGACGAGGGCGATGCGGAAGGCATCGGCCAGTGGGAGATAGCTTATGTTGACGACAGATCCTGGGAAGCGTTGCAAGAGGACGAGTCTTGGATTGTTACGGACAATTGATACGAGTCTGGATTGTTATTCGCTATTTATACATCGTCATTGACTTCTCTGGGGTAAAAGTTTGTTCTTTTTTGTGCTGTTAAGGTCTGTGGAATTGAGTTGCAGATTTTGTGAATGTTAGGTTTAAAGTCGTTTCCTTTTGTTGAACTGAGTGAACCTGAGCATGTGCTGTTTCCATTGTTATATAGAAGAGAAAGTACGAACTTTGGGGTTATATAGAAGAGAGGTGTATTATGCTTCTACTTTTGAAATATTGGTTTGAGTGTAGGAGATCTCTGCTCTTTCTTCTTACTAACAGTGTCTATAGCTGAATTGGTGAACGTTTTGCAACTGATAATCTCACTTTAAGTGGGCTTTGTCCGGTTAGAGCATATGAATATTGTTCTTGTGATTTTTTACTAGTAACATTGTCATTTGGATTCATATTCTAGAAAGCTTATCTTATCCCATGTGTTCAAATATTTCATCAGTTCCGTAATAGGCAATGTCTTACGCTTGGTTTATTTTTTATGTGTGTATGTCTAGGCAGCGGCGAAAACGGATTTCTGATATCATGGAGACCATTCAGAAATCAAGATTAAGATGTTCTGTAATTGGACATTCTGCAGAGATGTTTATATGCAAACACCTATGCCAATAAACTGGTGGAAAAAACATTTCTTTTGCTGAGACAGGTGGAGATCGTGTGATCCCGCTCATATACAACGAGCCTGGAGGAAAGGCTGTTCCAGTTCACTCTGATCATTCTGCCAAGTCCATCTCTGTCTAGTTTCTTTGATATCCTTACAACCAGCGCTGATAAAGACGGCAAGGTAAGTTCATTAGTATCTTTTTTCTATAAACAATGGTATGATTGTAGCTGTTGTTTGTAAGCAAAGTGTTTGTAGAAACTTGTATAAATAAAAATATGTTTCATATTTTTTTTAAGAACCTTAAATTAAGAGCTTTGCAATGGAGCACAAAAATATTTGGGTTTCTTAATGTTGTTTCTTAGATCACTTTTACTACTTAAAAGTATTAGAAAAAAAATAAGAACCCCTAAATGGATCTTTGGGATAATCATGCTCTTAGATGCCAGTACATAAAGATAAAGAGACACTCTTACACTTTTCAAAAGTCAACGGATCTAAGATAAAGTAATAACAAAACTAAACACAACGACGTTTGTGGAAGAAAGAATCTCACAAATGTTGAATCAGAATGAATGTGAACATAGTGAAATTGCACTCTTTTTATATTTTTAATGTTTGTGAGATCTACGTTATAGCTTGTAAGCTGTAATTAGGACCGTTCAATATGGTAAAACTGAACGGTA
>JABAYD010033742.1:0-12143 GCA_014822095.1 Diplotaxis tenuifolia
ATTAAGAAAAATTAAATATTTTTTAATATACGTGCACACTTCTAAAACGTCAATTTTTAAGAGACGGAGGGAGTAGCATTTTCCATCCAAACAATAGAAATACAAGTTTTATGACATAATTACATATTGCTATAACGATAAGGAAAACAAAAGTTGCCCTTTAAAATAAAGAAAAAATGATTTTCATGTTCCTCTTTTCAATAAAGTCGCTGGTGTTTATGAAACAGATTAATAAAAACTGCTTTTAAACACTATTTATTAAGATAGCAAAGGTTCCCACTTCCCATTCTAGGAGGCAACAACTTTCCTTTTTGTTTGATTTATATAAATGCTTATGGACACAAGAAGAAATATCGCGATCATGAACATATTAATCATTTGGGACCCTAAGTGAAAAAGAGTGATATATATTTTGTTTTATTGATATAAAAGTATGTTGTATTTTTGTGAAGTTTAGGACATTCGTTTATCAATTATTTTGAAAAGAAAGAAGATAAGTTGCTTTCAAAGTGGTAAGAGTTAGGTCTTGATAAGAAAGGTTTGAAGGTGGTGCCACACTAAAATCCCTGCATCTACATACACACGTGTTGAAACATTTTTAAATCAAAAGAAAATCAAAATTCTGATTTGAACATTTGTATATAGTTTTGGGATATGTGTGAATAATTTATGGATTTGTGAGTTGGAGAGGATGAACAAACAGGTCACATAAAAATATACCCCAAGGTAAACAATCAAATAATAGAATAGAATCTCTTGGTACTATCAAATTAACAATTTTAAAAGATAAAAAGCGATAAAGACACCAATCTATTCATTCCCCACCCATCTCCCAATAATATTATTTACTCTTATATACTATTTTCCAATCTCTGACCCCTTTTTTGGGTCACCTGTGGTATACTTTGATCCACAGTTTCCATTATATTAAAACTACAAAACAAATAATTTTTTGTAAAACATTTCAATCTGTATTCTAAAAAATATAGGAGTATTAAAGAGAGGAATTAGCTGTGATAGTACATCGTTTCATTTGAAAATTTTATAGCAAAATTAATTCTGGATTGGTTAACTTTTTAATAACCAGCTAAACTAATACCACATAGTAAATATTTGAAAAAGTTCTTAGTGCATAGAATTTTCTGTTCAAGATCTAATAGCATTTTTACGTTAGGACTGTTTTTATGTTAAAGTTGACACAAACATACATATACACCTATATATGTATATATATATATGAATAGTTACAAAAATACAATTTGAAATAATATATATACAAAAGCCATTTACTACCTATAAGATTTGCACATTCTTCCATAACAAAGAAGGCCCCACCGTTTTTTCCTGAGTATGATATTTTGTAATTGTATTTGTGGCAGTTAAAATCATAATGATTCTTCTCTTCTCTCCCTCCTTCATTATTCTGGTTCTTGATTTTGGCCAAATCTTTCTCCTTTCAATGCATTAAAAATCACATATCCAAAGAATCCAAAAAGAAACTTGTGTAACGTCAATCGAGTTATATCCACAATCTTTCTTGTCTTCCACGAACCAAATCCCATCTTTAAATTCATATCAGCCAAGAACCAAAAAAAAAAAAACATCATGGATCTCGAGCGTATGAGCCCAAGGAACCAAGTTAAGGTCAGTCTCTGAACTTCACTCACTACAATTTCGATTCCATAAACCAAACCTTTCTTGCTAATTCTTTTTGTTTGTTATGCAGAAAGAATCTTGGTGGACGGTTCTGACTTTAGCTTACCAGAGCTTAGGTGTTGTCTATGGAGATTTAGCAACTTCACCATTATACGTCTACAAAAGCACTTTCGCTGAAGACATCCAACACTCTGAGACAAACGAAGAGATCTTTGGTGTTCTGTCTCTCATCTTCTGGACATTAACTCTAATCCCACTCGTTAAATACGTCTTTATTGTCCTCCGTGCTGATGATAATGGCGAAGGTGGGACCTTTGCTCTCTACTCTTTGCTCTGTCGTCATGCTAGAATCAGCTCTTTGCCTAATTTCCAGCTCGCTGACGAGGACCTTTCTGAGTATAAGAAAACTTCTGGGGATAATCCGAGGAATTTAAAAGATAAGGGGTGGAGTTTGAAAAACACACTTGAGAAGCATAAGTTTCTGCAGAACATGTTGCTTGTTCTTGCTTTGATTGGGACTTGTATGGTTATTGGTGATGGTGTTCTCACACCAGCTATCTCTGGTAATAAAAAAAAAATATATATATTTTTTGATTCTTCTCAGATTTTGTTTTGATTTTTTCAAGATTTGATCTCTGATTTTGTATTATTATTATTATTTTTTGCAGTTTTCTCAGCAGTCTCTGGATTAGAGTTATCAATGTCCAAGGAGCAACATCAATGTAAGCTCCATACTTTCTTGATTAGGTAGCTAGGAATGTTAAAGATGGCAAATTTCAATTTAGGTTGTAAGCTTCTTAATTATGCATAGAATAAGTTAAATTCTTTTTGGGTTTGGACGGTGAGGCTCATGCTGCAGATGCATTCTTTTTTCAGATAATCATATAATAATGGAATGTGGTTTAGGAGTTAAAGTTGATTTATAAAAAAACAAAGATAAAAAAGCTAGAGGAATATAAAAGAGTCATAAAGCTGCTTAGTCTGAAAAGTGATAATCAAGTGGTCAAAATAAAAATAAAGTTTAGTTGGTTCGGATAAGACTGCATAAGTTCTTGTAGAATCTGAAGTAACCTTTTTTATCTTTAATCGGTAAAATACTAAATAGTTAATTCACTTGACTATGCAGATGTGGAGGTGCCAGTGGTCTGCGCTATACTGATAATATTGTTCTCTCTACAACACTATGGAACACATCGTTTAGGCTTTTTATTTGCTCCCATTGTCCTTGCATGGCTTCTTTGTATAAGCACCATTGGTGTGTACAACATCTTCCATTGGAATCCTCATGTTTACAAAGCATTGTCTCCTTATTACATCTACAAGTTCCTCAAGAAAACTGGTAAACGCGGTTGGATGTCTCTTGGTGGCATCCTTTTATGTATAACAGGTAATTTAAAAAAAAAAAAACAGAGAAGGAACAATTTTCTCTCTTTTTTTTTGGTCAAAAACATTTTTTCCTCTTCTTTTCATGATATTCAAGCCCTCTTAACTTTTTATTTATTGTCGGTTTATCTAGGCTCGGAAGCTATGTTTGCTGATCTAGGACACTTCACTCAGTTGTCAATACAGGTCAAAAGACATTATCAATCTTTTTTTGTGTGTGTTCTCTTATTAGCTTTTTCTGAAAATTGCATTTGTCTCATTGTCTGCAGATTGCGTTTACTTTCGCTGTTTATCCGTCGTTAATACTTGCATACATGGGTCAAGCTGCTTATCTGTCTAAGCATCATGTCCTCGAGAGTGATTACCGGATTGGATTCTATGTTTCAGTACCAGGTAAATGTACTAAACCATCTTATTAACCGGCTAAAATGCAATTCTTTGTTTGACATAGTTTTCATTTGTTTGTTGTGTACAGAGAGAATAAGATGGCCGGTTCTGGCAATAGCTATTTTGGCGGCTGTTGTTGGAAGCCAGGCGATAATAACGGGAACATTCTCCATCATCAAGCAATGCACTTCTCTAGGTTGCTTCCCTAAAGTCAAAATCGTTCACACTTCTTCGAAGATGCACGGCCAGATTTATATACCGGAGATCAACTGGACTCTCATGCTATTATGCTTGGCAGTGACTGTAGGTTTCCGCGACACCAAACACATAAGCAATGCCTCAGGTACAGTATCCATAAACCATACCCATAAGTCCATAACCAACTAAATAGAAAAATGGCTTATTTCAACCTCGACTTTTCACATGTGTTTTTGCCTATATGAACAACAGATTCATCCATATTTCATTATGAACTAAAAATAATTCAGATTAACTAATTTTACAAAATGTAAAACTATATTTACCATAACAAGAGTTACTCAACCAGTCATTCGGTAAACTTTACATCCGACTCATTATGAACTATAAATAAATTCAAATTTAGTCATGTTTTGTAAAATTTATCTAGTTAATTTAAATTTATTTGTAATTCAAATTAAATATGTACAAATCTATTGAAATGTGACTTTTTCTCAACTAAACACTTGGGTTCTGAATCTCTTTTGTAACATGTATGCAGGTTTGGCGGTTATTACCGTTATGCTAGTAACGACCTGTCTGATGTCACTCGTAATAGTCCTATGCTGGCGCAAAACCTCCCTCTACGCGCTAGCCTTCATCTTCTTCTTCGGAACGATCGAATCCCTCTACTTCTCAGCATCACTCATCAAGTTCCTCGAAGGCGCGTGGGTCCCACTCGCCCTATCCTTCATCTTCCTCCTCATCATGTACGTGTGGCACTACGGAACCGTCATGCGTTACGAGTTCGACGTCCAGAACAAAGTCTCCATCAACTGGCTCCTCACGCTCTTCGGCTCCTCAAACCTAGGAATCGTCCGTGTTCGCGGTATTGGCGTGATCAACACGGAACTAGTCTCAGGGATTCCAGCAATCTTCTCTCATTTCATCACTAACCTCCCTGCGTTTCACCAAGTCGTTGTCTTCCTCTGCGTGAAGTCTGTCCCCGTCCCGCATGTTAAACCGGAAGAACGGTTTCTCGTGGGACGGGTTGGACCGAAGGAGTACCGGTTGTACCGGTGTATAGCCCGGTATGGGTACCGTGACGTGCATAAAGATGACGTGGAGTTTGAGCAAGACCTTATTTGTAGTATCGCAGAGTTTATACGTTCCGACAAAGCGTTTGATGATGAGTCATTAGACCAAGAAAACGAGACGAGGCTTACCGTTGTGGCAGCTTCCTCCTCTAATCTCGAAGGTGTTCAAATCTATGAAGACGATGGTTTTGAGAAACAAGAACAAGAACAACCGTCTTCTTCTGAAGTAACTGTTGTGGCGGTAGAGCCACGTGTGAAGAAAAGGGTAAGGTTTGTGTTACCGGAAAGTGCGAGGATAGATAGGTCTGCGGAGGAGGAGTTGACGGAGCTGACGGAGGCGCGTGAGGCGGGGATGGCTTTTATAATGGGGCATTCGTATGTGAGAGCGAAGTCAGGTTCGAGTGTGATGAAGAAGATGGCTATTAACTTTGGGTATGACTTCTTAAGGAGAAACTCGAGGGGTCCTTGTTATGGTTTGTCTACACCTCATGCTTCTACTTTAGAAGTTGGTATGGTTTATATAGTGTGACTACATGTTTTCTTTTTTTGTTAAATTTGAATATTGTAAATTAAGATAATTTTGTCAGGTTTTTGTTGTTGTTGTGGTAAGTTGTAACTTTTGTGTAGAGATGTTAGAGTTGCTTTTTTTTTTTGTAATATAATTTGTACCTACTGATAAAAATCCAAAAAGAGAGAGATTGAACAATAAGTAGACAAGACTCAAGAGCATATGATTCTTGTCTCTTTATGTTTCTTGAACTGCAAATCTTCTCTTTTGTCGGCTTAGCTCATCATGTATATATAAGTGCATAGAACCACACATACATATACAAGAGCATTATTGTGTGCATCTTTAACTTGTAAGCAACGCTTGCTCTGTTTCTCTTAAAAACAAAAAGATGAGGAAAAATGGAAACTGGGTGGTTATGTCTCTAATTTTATTGTTTCTCTTTTGTGGGTTGTCTTCAGTTTCAGCTAAGCCTCCTCCTGTTAGTGAGTTCCTGATTACCATAATATGATAATCTTTTTAAAAGATGGTAAATGTTTCTGTTTTTGTTGTAATAACTAATAAATGACTGATGAAGATGCTCTTGTTTTTCTTTGTTTTGGGAACAGAGATTGTAAGTGGACTAGTGACAAATGTAGCATCAATGCTGTGGAAATTATTGTGCTCTCTTCAGACATCTACAACCACAACAACAACCACTAAATCCAGTAAGACAACCCACAACCAAAAGAATGTTGTATACTTGTATTATGATCTTGTTGTCAAAAAGTTCCATTCTTTATAGAATTAAAATACTTGAAAATGTGACAGGTGTTTCAAGCCGTTCCATGGTGAAATATGAAAGTGGATATAACATAGAGACAGTGTTTGATGGAAGTAAGCTTGGGATTGAGCCTTATGCGATTGAAGTTTCCTCTAATGGAGAAGAGCTTATTATCTTGGATTCCGAGAATAGTAACATCCACAAAATTTCCATGCCTCTTTCTAGATGTAAGTTCTCCTTCTTCTTGTGATTGATTTTATGGAAAAAAAAACTCCAAAATTCGATTTCACTGGACACATATACAATTATATATTTAACAATTTATAATGACCCATTATGTACAATTATGCTTTGCTTCAAGATGGGGATTCATCTTTCTTTCTTTTTTTGGAACAATGGGGATACATCTTCTTTTGCTTTTTTTTTCTAGTTTAGTAAAGAAGTGAGTTTCATCAGATTTTAGATTCCAAAGTTTATTTATGTGAGAGACTAAAACTGTTTTTTTTTTACTTTAGTCCACAACACGACACATTTAACTTTTATGAATGTTCTGTTTCTCTGTTTTTCAGGTTTACCTTTCTGCTGTTTCTTGTTCTTCAAGTTAACTAACTTTCCTCACATTAAAGGACAAAACTTTTACTTTCAGATAGATTCCAAGGATAAATATGTTTAGATTCTTGTTTTGCTTTCTTACTGATCTCACAACGGATTTGTTAACTTTTGTGTGTTTGAATCTACTGAAGATGGCAAAGCAAAGCTACTATCTGGTTCACAAGAAGGCTACACAGGACACGTCGACGGAAAGCTCAAAGAAGCTAAAATGAATCGTCCTCGAGGGTTAGCTATAGACGACAGTGGAAACATCTATGTGGCCGATACTAACAACATGGCCATACGCAAGATCAGCGACGACGGTAACTACACATAAGATTATGGAATGCAACTACAACGCTAATTTTAATTAATTTATTTACGTCAGGAGTCTCAACCATCGCCGTTGGAGGAGGAAGACGTAGCGGCGGATCTAAAGAGGAGATGATGAGATTCTCTAATGACTTTGATCTTATCTATGTCTCTTCAAGCTGCTCTCTTTTAGTTATTGATCGAGGAAATCAAATGATTAGAGAGATTCAGCTTCACGATCACGACTGTTCTCATCACGAACCAGAAACAGATCTCCATCTTGGTAACGTTTCAAACAAGTTAGGTTTGTGTTTTTGTTTTGTGCTTTGCGTGATACGATGATCTTTTGGTCTTTGTATGCGCAGGAACCGCTTTGCTCGTTGCTGCTGCATTTTTCGGATATATGTTTGCGTTATTAGTACGTAGAGTACGATCATTGTTCTCTTCGTTTCGTCATGTAAGTGGACATCTTGGTTTGATTCGGTTTAAATCGGAACCAATTAGCATCAATGGTCCGTTTTTTTTTTTAATTTCAGGATGATAAAAGGTATGTAGATTCAAGACCGGTTCGACAACCATTAATCCCACCTCGACATGAACCGGAAAAAGAAGAAGGATTTCTCGGTTCGCTTGGAAAGCTTGTGGTGAAAACCGGTTCTTCCGTTTCTGAGATGATCTCCGGTTCAAGAAATGTTACTCATCAGCAGCAATCAAACCAGTGGCCGGTACAAGAGAGCTTTGCGATACCGGAAGAAGATGGACCGCCGGGTCTAGAACCACGATCAGGTACAAATCCGGATAAACCCTACCTTAAAGCACAAGGAACGAAGCAAAACCGGTCTTATTACCAAGATAATTATGACCAATACCAAAACCAGCAGAAACGAAATGTGAATGATACGGCGCCGTTCGAAGAGAACCGAGAGAAGAAGGAGTTTGTGTTTGGGGCAGTTCAGGAGCAGGACGGTCGAAGAGAAGCCATGGTGATCAAGGCCGTTGATTTCAACGAAGCCATGAACGATGAGCGAAATCTACGACCTCGAATAAACTACATGGGATATGCATCTCATGTTTACTGATTACAAACTCAAATTTTCATAATTTACTTAGAATGTGTTCAATATCAAAATATTCTGTGTTTTTTTTTTTCTTTTTCTTTCTATTTACGTTTTCATAATTTATTTAAAGCCGACTAGTATTTTGGGAATATTCTTCCCCACGTCTGTTTGTTAGTGATGAATGCATGAGAGCTTACTGAACGGAGAACAGCAGATCTTGTCTGTCGTCACGTCAGTAACATAGTTGACCGATGAAAAACCTACCCGCCACAACGGTTTACAGCACCAACGTAACAAAAGTGCACGTTATAGTAAAAAAAAAAAAGGGGAGATTAACATTCTACACTAAAACCTTTATAAATTAATACTCGATAAATTAAAAATCTCTATAAATTAATAAATTTTGTTGGTCCCAACTTGGACCGATTCAAAATTTGACACAAATCGATAAAATAATAAGATAATAACTTTTTAGAAAAGTCTATATAAATCTATAGTCCCATTAAAATTATAAATTAATAATTTATATGTAAATATATTTTATATAAATAAGAACCTATCAGTATATTGTTTGCTTTATATTCATAGTGACATTATCTTTATATTTTCTTAACATTTATTTAAATTATATACAATATATATTATATATACCAAATAATATAATAAAATTAATAATTAATGTCTATACAGTAAAATTAAATATATTTTTTTAATCTTAGAATAATTGTATCTTAATTAAACAAAATCTAAATAAGGAAACTTTTGTAAATTAATATCTCTATAAATTAATAAATTTTTAAAGTCCCAATATTATTAATTTATAGAGGTTTTACTGTAATTAAGTACTGTACCGGTTCAATTCCGGTTTATTTAGAAAATCGAAAACCGGTTGAGAGGAGATTATTCAAAGCCAGTTTGGCATTAACGCAAATCCAGCTCTTGTTTTTAGCTACCATTTATTACAACCGTCCCTCTCGCCTTAAGAAATGGGACTCGCAAGGAGATAACTTGCAAGAGGGAGAAAGTTAGGGTTAGGGTTGCAGAGAAAGCAGAGGAAGGGAGGATTCAAAAGAATCGAATCCAACTCTGTATTTCCTCTGTCCCTCTAACCAATGGGGCTTCAATCTTTTCCAATCTCTGAAATGGACACAACCGACGACATGCACGAAGCAATGTTCGCGAAACGAGGTTGCTGTTTCTTCCTCGTCCCATGTCTCGGATCATCTCAGCCGTCTAGTCACGGAGGATCTGTATTATGGCAACGAATCAGAACATCGGATAAACTCGAGCCTGACGACCGCTGGTGGATGTCTGGGTGGAACAAGATGAGGGAATGGTCTGAAATCTTGGCTGGTCCGAAATGGAAAACATTCATCCGCCGCGTTGGCCGGAGCCAATGCTGCGGTGGCTCCGGAGACGGCGGTGGTAGTAGGCCGGACCAGGTTGGTTTTAGGTACGATTCTTTGAGTTACTCGTTGAATTTTGACGACGGTAAACAGACGGGTCATTTTGAAGACGAGTTTCCTTACCGTGATTATTCGATGAGGTTCACCTCGCCGTCTCTGCCTGTCTCCACCAAATGCTCTATTGATTTCGACAATGATAATCACGCGCCGCAGCTGATTAAGTAAAGGCCACGACGCGCTTCTCTGTTTTTTCGTGGTTATGGATTCTAACGTGCGATGCACCGATGAAAGATGTGACATTTTAGAAGGAAGATTCGAAGAAGAGTTATTTTACACCTTTTCATTTTTTTTTCTTTTGTAATATTTTTTTTCACTTTTTAAATCAAATTGTTCATCTGATCAATAATTTCTCCCAGAGTTGAGGTGATTTTCATGAACAAATAACTTATGTACGAGGGAAGAAATCTTTTTAATTGATTAAGTCTAATGCAATGCAAATAGTGAATCAAAATGAGCTCAATTTGCATTCATACAAGTTTCATTTGATTCTACAAACTAAATTTAAAAGTTTAATTTTCTTAGAACTGTTTGGAAACTGCTAAAGAAGCCAATGAACTTTCAAAACGAAAAACAAAGCAAATTACAATTTCCATTTAAATCATTTTAAACATTCAATTTACAAAAAATATCTATTTTAATGTTCGTTTATCCCACAAACTGTTTTGGTTATAACTTATAAGAAAATTAAAACCGTGACGTTGAATTTGTGTATCTAAAATAGCCACGTAATATAAAGATCTATGAATATTTTTGAAAATTGCAAACTACATTAACAAGACAAAAAAATCGAGAATTTTAGTCCGATAAACATATACGAGGTTCATATTGGCAAACTATACATGATAAGACATATAAGGCTCGCTGACTATCCCAAACGTGATGGATGGACGAATTTAACCTTCCTTTTCCTGACGCAAATTCGTTTGACGCACAGTTTTTTTACAGATTTTTATTTTCAATTTTTTTAACGTGGTCATATTTTTTTATATCCATCTCATTTAAGTTTAAACAATATGTTATATAAAATTTAAAATATAATCATTGCTACATAGTTGATTAGTCGTTATAACATGTTTTGTTAGCTGATGCAAGGTTTTTTATCTGCTATTTGGATTGGTACCATATATAACATGTTTCCTTAGCTGATACATAGATTGTTATCTGCTAGCTGATACATGAATTGTTATTTGCTATTTGGATCGTTACCATATATAATATGTTTCGTTAGCTAGCTGATACATGGATTGTTATCTGCTATTTTGTTAGCTGATACATGATTTGTTATCTGCTATTTTGATTGTTATCTATGTATCTTACCAACCATTCATCAATAAATTGATATCAAACTATGTATAAGCTAATATAACATGTATCATGTAACAGATAATTTATCAAATAACAAATGATTATAAAAATGTATATACTGACAAATTATGTATAAATCAATTTATCAAATAACAAACCATGTATGAAACATTCTTTATTGATAAATTATTAACCAAAACATTTATCAGCTAATAAATTATGTATCAATTATTAACAACTATTTTATACAATCTCACTTACTCGAATAATTTTGTCGTCGGGATAAGTTTGTGAGAAAGGTATTAACTTAATAATTTGATCATCATTAACGTTAATAATCCACTCCATTTCTTTTTTTGCGTAGCTTTTTTTTTGGAAGAAATTTTAAATTTCATACCTTTCAAATGAATACTAGATTTTGATCCGTCCTTCGAAAGGGCGGGTATTTTTTTTGTTTTTGTTTTTTCTTTTGAAATTTGTATGATTTATGAATTATGATATATTATTTATTTATATAATACGATCATAAAATTCTATAGTCAAATGATGAAGGGATTGATTAACAATGGTATCTCTGGGTGAAGTTTTTTTAATACATTTTCGATTAAGATGCGTCTCTTATAACTTATATTTATTTTTTTTTTTTATTTTTATTAGTAAAAAAAGTTTAAAATGCATTTAAAGGAAGATAAAAAAAAATCCTAAGAGAGCAGATATAATTATGGGCTTACAAATTTAGTATAAAATTTAATTAGATTGATGGTAGGCAAAATGAAAGAATTTGAAGTTTAATATTTTTTAAATGCTTAACAGATTAAATATCAATTTTAAAAGTGAAAATATATACAACCTATTAATTTAAATATGGGTAAAGTGATATAATTTCGGAATTTTGGAAATGAAATATTTTAAGTATAATCTATTTTATGAACATAATTTTTAGATATTTTGATTTTGTTTATTTTAGTTTGCATAGTAATGCTTAGGAAAGAATTTCATTTGTATTTTGTGTATCATTTATTAATATAATATTGGTATATACAAAATGATAGTGGGTTTGGTTAGGATTTAAGTGGGCTTAGTTGGCTATAAGTTTACAAATTGACTCAATATTATCTGTTATTTTAAAGCCCATTAACAGTGTGCATAATTAATTTTCGTTACTATTCGGACAACCTCCGAATCTAGCTCGCCCTTTGCTAAAAAAAACATTTCTCCTCCAATAATGCACATTGTCGGTGTCGACATCTTCTTAACCGAGCTACAAACGGCGACGGCGAGCATGAAGAGAATGTGTAGAGTGCTTCTCGAGTTAGATCCTTTAAAATTCCAGATAAATTAATTTTCTCTGTTGTTTAGATAAAAAAATCAATTTTCTGGATTTTTTTATTTTAAATCTCACACATGAATCATATTTCTTGTTGGTTTCAAGAAGAAATC
>JABAYD010033747.1:0-15251 GCA_014822095.1 Diplotaxis tenuifolia
CGCAGCCTCGTCCAGCTCCCGTACCGCTCGTCCAGCTCCCGTACCGCTCGTCCAGCTCCCGTACCGCTCGTCCAGCTTCTTTAACCTTGTTTCCCTTATGTTTTGGCTAAGTCCCAGCTTCCCTGAGCTCTTAACCCTTCTTCCAGATCATGCCACCTATCCAAATAAGGTTATACGACCTGTTGGTTCGGTCCTCGACACCATGGTCTGTCCCGGCGCCCCAAACTAGGATCGGGGACATTACAACTACCACTAGTACAAGATGGGAGAGGATCGAAAGGCTTGCTTGGATAAGACATGGGAGAATTGCATAAATACACATCGTTGGTAGCGTATTATATATTCAGAAGAAAAGGCCCATAAATTAAGTTATTAAGACCAAATCCTGTCAGTGTATTTATATTGCCACGTCAAAACCAGGAGAAAGCGGAGGATATATAAGCTCTGAGAGTAGTTTGACAGTTTCAATTCATTTTTTTCTTTATGGGCAAAGCGAAAGTGAAAGAGAGAAAATAGAAAGCTTAAGCCAAAATTAGAAATTAACAGGAGAAATGTATCAATCGGGTGGGATCATCATCATGACGAATGTAAGGTTGTCAGTAATGGGATGGGTGATGGTGTGGTGGTGGGGCTCGTGCATGGGGAGGTTTGTGGTTGAAAAGAACAGCCTGCGAGTGACATCTCCCGAGTCCATCAGAGGAGTCTACGAGTGCGCCCTCGGCAACTTCGGTGTTCCTCAGTACGGAGGAAGCATGTCCGGCTCCGTCGTTTACCCCAAAGCCAACCAGAAGGCGTGCAAGAACTTCGACGATTTCGACATTTCTTTCAGATCCAGAGTCGCTGGATTGCCCACATTCGTTCTCGTCGACAGAGGAGGTCTCCTTTTCTCTATTTGATTCCATATGAAAACATGCATGACTTGCTACGCAAGCAACCCGTAAGAGATGACTCTGTTATTTGTTGTGATTTTGTTTTGCCCTCCAGATTGTTACTTCACCTTGAAGGCGTGGAACGCGCAACGCGCTGGTGCTGCGACCATCTTGGTGGCGGATAACAGGCCAGAGCCACTCATCACCATGGACGCCCCAGAGGACGAAACAGCAGATGCGGATTACCTGCAGAACATCACAATTCCTTCAGCGCTGCTGAGCAGATCTCTTGGGAGCGCCATCAAGGCGGCCATAGATCACGGAGAACCTGTTTATATAAGCCTGGACTGGCGGGAGGCTCTTCCACACCCGAACGACCGAGTAGCCTACGAGCTGTGGACCAACAGCAATGATGAGTGCGGATCCAAATGTGATGCACAGATCCGGTTTCTAAAGAGGTTCAAAGGAGCTGCTCAGATTCTCGAGAAAGGAGGCTACACTCGCTTCACTCCCCACTACATCACCTGGTATTGTCCTGAGGCGTTTCTCGCAAGCAGACAATGCAAATCGCAATGCATTAACGGAGGAAGGTACTGTGCTCCCGACCCTGAGCAAGATTTCTCCAGAGGTTACAACGGGAGAGACGTGATCGTTCAGAATTTACGCCAAGCTTGCTTCTTTAGAGTGATGAATGAAAGTGGAAAGCCTTGGCTTTGGTGGGATTATGTCACCGACTTCGCCATTCGTTGTCCCATGAAGGAAGAAAAATACAACAAGCAATGTGCTGATCAAGTAATTCGTTCTCTTGGTAATCTTCTTGGCATGCCCTTTGTTTTTTTATTTAAATGGTTCGCTTTGACGTCTTATTATATATTATGTCTTTCGAGTAGGGGTTGATGTGAATAAAATAGACAAATGCATTGGGGACATCGAAGCAAATACTGAGAATCCCGTTCTCAGAGATGAACAAGAAGCACAAGTGAGCTCTCCTTCTTCTTCTTCTTCTTTTTATTTTTTTGTTCAAAAATGTAAAGCCTTCTAACCATTAATTGCTAATTTGGTTAGGTTGGGAAAGGCTCGCGAGGAGATGTGACAATACTACCAACTATTGTGATAAACAACAGACAATACAGAGGTGAGAAAAGCAAGGAAGTTCTTTAGTGTACACATTATTAATTGATTTAGGTTTTTATTTTTGAATATCTCATTTTATCACAGGGAAGTTGGAGAGATCGGCGGTGCTTAAGGCCCTTTGCTCAGGGTTCCGCGAGACAACTGAGCCACCCATATGCTTAACCGAAGGTCCTCTCTACTTTATGCACATACCTCTATTTGATTTATTTGTTTGATATACACTACTTTCTAACGTAGGGTTCTGGATTCTGTGATTGGACAGACATAGAAACCAATGAGTGTTTACAAAACAATGGAGGGTGTTGGGAGGATAAGAATACCAACATTACAGCTTGCAGGGTGTGTAAAGATCTTTAGTCAGTCTTTGATTTGTTATAGTAAAAGGAGTATCAATTATGTTCTAATGTTGCAGGACACTTTCAGAGGAAGAGTATGCCAGTGTCCCATTGTTCAAGGTGTCAAGTTTTTAGGCGACGGTTACACACACTGTGAAGGTAAAATATAGCTCAAATGTAGGTTATTATTTTTACCTTAATGATATTTTTTTCACATGTTTAAATTTGGATATTGCAGCGTCAGGAGCATTGCGTTGTGGGATAAACAATGGAGGGTGCTGGAAACACACTCAAATGGGAAGAACTTATTCGGCTTGCCGTGTAATATTATACATATTTCAACTAAATAACTAACTTCCATACTCTGTTTAAACATTTCCTCTCTTTCTATATATCCGACTTTTAATTACTATTGATTCTGGTCTTTTATTTTTTGTTGCTGTTCAGGATGATCATTCGAAAGGCTGCAAATGTCCACCTGGGTTCAAGGGAGATGGGCTCAAAAACTGTGAAGGTATTCTTTTGAACAGACTCAACATATGAAATATGAGAGCTTGAACTCAAAACTAAAACCCCACATGTTGTTAATGTGTTATAAATACAGATGTGAATGAGTGTGAAGAGAAAACAGCGTGCCAGTGTCGCGGCTGCAAATGCAAGAACACATGGGGAAGCTATGAATGTAGCTGCAGCGGAAGCCTGCTTTACATCAGAGAGCACGACATTTGCATAAGTATATTTTATACACCATTCATCAAAATAATTATTGGAAACAATAGTTGATCCATCAAAGATAAAACGTTAATAACTGCAATTAACTGACAACACAGGTAAGGATGCAAGAGGAGATGTAAGCTGGGGAGTGATATGGATAATAATAATGGGACTGGGAGCAGCTGCTTTGGGAGCTTACACGGTTTACAAATACAGAATTCGGGTATGCTTATTAAAACATACTTGTTCAATATTGGTTTGGACTTGGATATCTACATAATACATTGATTTTGATTTTGATTGTGTGTTTTTTTTTTAATTAATTAATTATGTTCTGCAGACATACATGGACTCAGAGATAAGAGCGATAATGGCGCAATACATGCCTCTCGATAACAATCCCAACACTCAACCTTCTTCTCAGCTTGAGTTGTAAGAGCAGGGGCTTCACTCAAACTTCAAGCCTTAAATCTGGTCATATATATTTAATTTATAACGGGGGGGTTCTACACTTAATTTAGCAATTGTGGAAAGTCCTCTCATGCTCATGGTTACTGTTTTTATATCATAGATTCAACAATGCTATAAAACTATACTGGTCAGGTCCATAGTTGAGCCTTATATAATTATCCTTTGGGTGTCAGTTACTCATTTATTAGTACACCACAACATTTTCTAATAAGAAAGTACAATATTTTTTCTCATCTTTTATTTTTGTAAGAAAAAGGGTAACTTCAATACCTAGCAATTGATTACAAAATTCATCTTGATTCACAGTATATCCAACTTTGAAACAGAGCTCAAGATTGACATTGATCCTTCTAATGTGTAGTTTTTTTTTTTTTTGCTTAAACAAAATTGAAATAAAAGTAGATCCAGTAAAAGTGTTGTTTAACATAATATTGCTTGGGAATGAAACAAAGGTAGAGAAGTCTTGAGATCGTTTGGTAGGCATGTCTTTTAGTCTCATCATATCACTCATTATCCCTGTTTTTTCTACTTTCTTTCTCTAACTTTTTTTATTTGTTTATTTACCCGATTCAGTTATAACAAAGAGTTATCTTCCATTGATCCACACAGAAAAAAAAAACAACTAAATTTAAATTTTGTTTTAAAGTAGATCAACAAAAAAAAACGAGGTAAGAAAGTCAACGGGAAGATCCTCAGTGGGAGTGAGCACCGTTTACGGCAGTGTGTGCATTGAAATGGTTATAATAAAATGACAAGTAAACAATTTTGATTAGAAACACATGCAAAGGAGTAAGTGCTTGAGGTGTGGTGGAAGCTATACGCCATCTTAATAAATCATTTCAGTTGTAAAAAAATAGAGAGAAATAATGATGGCGTAGCATTGCATGCTCTGGGACAAGAAAGAAAGGATCACTTCTCTTCTACTCCATCCTCTTTGCTGCTTCCAAACAGTATTATTATTATTATTTGATTAAAAAAAAAACTGTGATTCTATTCTATGATCATAAGCGTGACCGGGTTTTTGATTATTTAATTTTGAAAAGATAAAGAAAAAAGAAGACAAAGTGTTAAAGGCGAGGAGAAGATTGTCCCCAGGACTTGAGAAGCCATAAAGCCTCCTCCTCTCCGGAGCTTACGCCGTTTACAGCACATTCTCTCTCTCTCTCTCTCTGCCTTCTTTTTTTATTTATCCAAATTCTCTCGTCTCTCCCACCTTATAAGCTGCTTCAAAATTTTAAATAACAAAAAACACTTTGGATTCGGCCTTTACCTTCTCTTTTACTCCTCCTGTTTTTGTTTTTTCCTTTCTTCTTCCTCTTTTGTTTAAACTCATTTTGGGGTAGCAGAGCACTTAATCTCTAGTAAAGAGAAGCTTTTTTTTTTTTTGTTTTTAGTTGGTTTCCTTCTCCAGCCAGCATCCATGGCGGACTAGCCTCTATCCTTTCTTTCTTGTTTTTGTTATTAAAAAATAAAATAAAATATTTCGTTTTATTTGGCCAGTGAGGAAATGTTGTTGCAGGAGGCTCTTGTGTCACTCAGCCGCTTCCTCTTCCTCGTCCTCCTCGCCGCTTCAGTTACTACTAGTGCTGCAGACCCCACGTTCAACGACGACGTTTTGGGGCTAATCGTATTCAAGGCGGGCCTCCACGACCCCTTGTCGAAGCTGGCCTCTTGGAACTCGGAAGACTACGAGCCCTGCAACTGGGTGGGCTGCGTCTGCGACCCTGCCACCAACCAGGTCACGGAGCTCCGCCTCGACGGTTTTTCTCTGTCGGGCCACATAGGCCGTGGACTGCTCCGACTCCAGTCGCTCCAGAGCTTAGTCCTCTCCAACAACAACCTCACCGGAACCCTAAACGCGGAGCTCACTCACAGTGGGACCCTCCAGCTACTTGATTTCAGCGGCAACAACCTCTCGGGTCGGATCCCAGACGGGTTCTTCGAGCAATGCGGGTCATTGAGGTCCGTCTCGTTGGCTAGAAACAAGCTGACGGGTCCTCTTCCAGCGTCCCTCAGCTACTGCTCTACCCTCACCCATCTTAACCTCTCAGGCAACCAGCTTTCTGGGAGGTTACCCCGAGAAGTCTGGTTCCTCAAGACCTTAAAGTCGCTTGATTTATCTGACAATTTCCTCCAGGGAGACCTCCCCGACGGCATCGGCGCTCTCTATGATCTGCGCCATCTCAACTTGTCCAGAAACTGGTTTTCTGGTGACCTTCCTTCCGACATTGGAACCTGTTCTTCCTTGAGGTTGCTTGATCTTAGTGACAATTACTTTTCCGGTAACCTTCCCGTTTCAATGAAAACCCTAGGCTCCTCCTGCAGCTTTGTCCGCCTGCGAGGAAACTCTCTCGTCGGAGAAATCCCTGATTGGATCGGAGATATCGCCTGTCTCGAGACGCTGGATCTCTCATCCAACAACTTCTCCGGGAGCGCGCCTTCCTCGCTAGGGAACCTCGTGTTTCTCAAGGAACTGAACCTTTCCACAAACCTGCTCGCTGGGGAGATCCCGCAGAGTATCTCCAACTGCTCCAACTTAGTCTCCATTGACGTCAGCAGGAATTCGTTCACAGGGGATGTGCTCAAATGGATCTTCTCTCAAAGCTCCTCCCTTTCCAGGTTCAGTCTCCACAAAAGATCAGGGAACGACACTTTTCTCTCCAGCGTTGGCTTTCTTCAAGGTCTTCGCCTTCTAGATCTTTCCTCCAATGGGTTTTCCGGTGAGATTCCGTCTAACATTTGGATCCTTACAAATTTGGTGCACCTCAATCTCTCTACCAACTCTTTCTTCGGTTCCATACCCAGCGGTATTGGAGGGTTGAAACTCGCAGAGATTCTTGATCTCAGCAGTAACCTTCTCAACGGAACACTTCCTTCTGACATCGGAGGAGCCGTCTCCCTGAAACAACTTAACCTGCACAGAAACCACCTCACTGGCCAGATCCCGCCTCAGATCTCAAACTGTTCCTCTTTAAACGCAATGTAAGTACATAGCATGTGTTACTTGTCACTTTGCTCAAGCAATGTTAAGTGTAGCAATCTGTGTTTGTGCAGAGATCTGTCGGAGAATAAGCTATCCGGTGGGATTCCGGGGAGCATTGGCAGTCTGAGCAACCTACAGTACATAGACTTGTCGAGGAACAATCTCTCGGGAAGTTTGCCAAAACAAGTTGAGAAACTTACCCACCTCCTGACCTTCAACATCTCTCACAACAACATCACTGGGGAGCTGCCAGCTGGGGGTTTCTTCAACACCATCCCTCTCTCTGCCGTCACCGGAAACCCATCCCTATGTGGCTCCGTCGTGAACCGCTCATGTCTCTCTGTCCACCCCAAACCAATCGTCCTCAATCCCAACTCCTCCAATCCAGCCAATGGTCCACCTCTGATCAGGAAGAGCGTTCTGAGCATATCCGCGCTTATTGCCATTGGTGCTGCCGCCTTCATAGCCATTGGGGTGGTCGCCGTCACTCTGCTCAATGTGCACGCCCGATCCAGCGTTTCCCGCCACGATGCAGCAGCTGCTGCGGCTGCTCTAGCTATGTCCGTTGGAGAGACGTTTAGCTGCTCTCCAAGTAAAGATCAGGAATTCGGGAAGCTGGTGATGTTCTCAGGCGAAGCGGACGTGTTTGACACCACAGGCGCAAATGCCTTGCTCAACAAGGACTGCGAGCTGGGTCGTGGTGGGTTTGGAGTGGTCTACAAGACGAGTCTCCAGGATGGGCGTCCTGTGGCAGTCAAGAAACTGACAGTCTCGGGTCTGATAAAGTCGCAGGAGGAGTTCGAGAGAGAGATGAGAAAGCTCGGAAAGCTGAGGCACAAGAATGTGGTTGAGATCAAAGGGTACTACTGGACGCAATCGCTGCAGCTCCTGATCCATGAGTTTGTCTCGGGGGGAAGCTTATACAGACGGCTCCACGGGGACGAGTGCGTTTGCCTGACTTGGCGTGAACGCTTCAGCATCATTCTGGGGATAGCGAGAGGTCTGGCTTATCTGCATGGGAGTAACATCACTCACTACAATCTGAAAGCTACCAACGTACTCATAGACGCAGCCACAGGGGAGGCTAAAGTCTCTGACTTTGGGCTGGCCAGGCTGTTGGCCTCGGCGCTTGACAGGTGTGTCTTGAGCGGAAAGGTACAGAGCGCCTTGGGCTACACAGCCCCTGAGTTTGCATGTCGGACGGTCAAGATAACCGACAAGTGTGATGTGTACGGGTTTGGGATCTTGGTGCTGGAGGTGGTAACGGGGAAGAGGCCGGTGGAGTACGCGGAGGACGACGTGATGGTGTTGTGTGAGACGGTGAGAGAGGGGTTGGAGGAAGGGAGAGTGGAGGAATGCGTTGACGGTAGGCTGAGAGGGAACTTTCCGGCGGAGGAGGCGATACCAGTGATAAAACTAGGGTTGGTGTGTGGGTCCCAAGTCCCCTCAAATAGGCCGGAGATGGAGGAAGTGGTGAAGATATTAGAGCTCATACAGTGTCCCTCTCAAGAGTTTGAGTGACAACAAGATGGAACAATTTCTTTATTCCTTCTTCAGTTTTCATATAATCGTAATATATATATAAGTTCCATCTTCTTCGTTTTTTGAAAAATGTTTTGTTTTCTCATGGGTTGTTTATCACACCAGCTGAGTTCAGTCCGAGGAATCTTTCACACTTGGGAGTTTCGTTGTAATCAAAATGTTGAAGGTTGCAGTTGCTTCATAAAGTATATCAAAATGTTGAGGTTTCTCTGTTTATTATGGCATATCTATCATTCCCACATTTTGTTTTATTTCAGAAGATGTGGAAAATAAGCGTAATGGAAAATATATAATACATTTGAAAATCTTGATCTTCTTTCTCAAGGGGCATAAAGTCACTCATACGCATCAAAACCATTACTCAGAGTCTCACAAAATGTTAGCTATGTTCATATAATCATTCCTATGCTTTTTGGTTTGTTCTTTTCTATAATAAAAAAAAAACGAAAAAGGAAAATGAAAAGGAAAGAGAGAAGTCCACCACCACTGTGAAAGTGTGAAGTGAGAGTCCCCAAGGGTCCAAGCATGAGCTTTTTCTCTGTAATGCTTTTATTATTGTAGAGTTATATGGAGTGCTCCCCACACACTTTTACTCATTTCTCTGCACTATTGTTTACTCCCAATAAGCTTTACATTCAAAATGTACCTTTACTTTTGTCAGCTAATTTGCAGACACTCATAATTACTATTATTACTCAGTGCTCACATTCACACATGGTCTAGTAAACGTATGTATCTCTAGCTAATGCAGTATTGTTAATATGATAAGCGTTGGTGATTTACACTTGAGAGTTGAGACACAAGGACCCTGTTAGCATTTCTCATTTCGTGTGCAAATTTTTACTAATATGATAGGCGTAAGCGAGTTATACCTCAGACACAAACCCTTTTTAGCATTTCATATTTTCATGTGCAAATTTTATGTCTTCGCTTTCTCTCGTGTCGTGTCTCTTTTTATTCTCCACGTTAGACACTAAAAAGTGCATTACTAGTATATAGTTTATATACTTTACCCTACTATTTTTTTTGTAATTTACATTACAACTTTTTGGCTTCCACTCTCAAAAGCAGGACCCACGTTCGTTTTCTGTTTTGTGATGTTTTTACAAGTAAATAAAATCGATGTTACTGGACTAGTGGACCAACTTTGGGTTGTGATCGGCCCATACCTCTCAGAGATGCATACAATGTTTTTGCAATTGAAAGTAATTTGGTTAAGATTTGCACAAATGCAAAACAAAGTGAGGAATCTCATACTGCCACTCCCTCTCATCTCGCGTAGGTAATAGAGTAAAGTAGCATTATTATAGAACAACAAGCTCAAATGGCTGTAATCATATATATGTATTTGCATTACAATTATGTGTTCACTCAACTAAGCACATTCTGACTGCGCTCATGCATCATATTCCTCAATCCTTATCATAGGAGATGGTGTGTCACATCTGGTTCATGTACGTGCCCGTCTTGTACCTACCGTTATGTAAGGACCTTGATCATCCATAATTAATGAGCTCGAAGTTGGTTCTTTTGACTTTTGAACCCTATTCAGTGCAATGACAGTTATTTTATGTACTTTGATATCACTCACACTCACGCGATATAAAAAATAGTTTCTGTTTGGTTACATATCTTTCAACTTCTCCCACGATTTTGAAGTTTTCTTTTGGATCAAACTCTTGGACCAAAAAATTAGGTTGGAGTAGACATGTCAATTTAGGGCTGAAACCCGCGACTCAAGTCCGCTCAGCCCTATATTTAGCGGGGTTGGATTTAATTAAGACATTTCCAATGACACGCTATATTTTACTCTATAATTAACACTAAAATACAGTAAATCTATTATAAAATAATTTTTGTTCTAATAGTTTACTCTATAATAGAGTTACTTTATTATAGAGTGGAGATATATAGTAATATCCTAATTATTTCACTCCAAATATAAAATGAAAAAAAAAGTTATTCTATATTTCACTCTATAATAAAGTAATTTTATTATAAAAAAAATTATTGAAGTAAAATCTACACTATAATAGAATTACTCTATTTTTGTGTAAACTAGAGGTTTGCCGGCGCTACGCGCCGGATTCTTATGAGTTATTCAAAAATGATTTTACTAATTATTTTATGGACTTGTTAAAGCTATGATGTTCAAAATTTTGATTTTAAAACTATATTAAAGATTATGTTATTCTTCTGATTAGAAGTGGAATAGTGTAGGTTGTTGTCATCGATTGATTAAATATAAGTAGAGTAAAAAGTTGTTTGTTGTAGTAAAGTTAAATTAAGACACGGATTCGTACGTGTCTAGTTTATTTTTTGTATGTTTGATTGGTAAAATGTTTTCTCCTCCTTTGTTTTGTATTTTGCGATTGGATGATCCTAATTTTCTTTACTTGTTTTGTGGGTGTGTGTGTTTTAAGAGGTGTTTCCCTACGGGTTATGGTGTATATACATGGTGGGTGGTCATATATATCGCGAGTTTTTATATAGTTAACAATGTCTTTGTTTAAGTTTGTCGTCTAAGTTATTTTTATGTTTTGTCTAAGTTATTTTTATGTTTTGTTGTGGTACAAACGTTGAATTATAGATGTATATGTGAGAATCTTAGTTTTGATGTTTAAATATTTAATGATATATATATATATGTGTGTGACGCCTGTGTACGATGGACTGTTTCTACATAGTTGTGGGAGTTTTATTTATTTTATTTTTTTTGACATCTGTGGAGATTTTATTTATTTCGGTGTAAAGGTTACTCTGGAGAGAGAGTTGTTATTTATTTTGGTGTAAAGATAACTGTGAAGCCCACAATATGAGTTGTTACATAGAATTCTCGTCTGTTTGATTTTTCTTGTGTTTGATTATACTCATTTTCTTTTTGTAAACTCTTACCTGGTTTAGATTTTGTTCTTCTGATTCCATTGTTATTGTTGTCCTCTCCCTCGAGAGAAGCAAAAGCTTTTTGTTCTACCAACCGAAGCAAGGAATTCTTTATTAAGTTTAATGAGGCAAGATAAATTCTCTTCTCCTTCGTAGTTAGATGTAATCTTACTAGAACCAAGAGAGAAGCAAATCGGGTGGTTCATGCATTAGCTAGGAGATTTATTCTGATACATTATTTACATCTCCTCTAAATAATGTATATCATAATTTTATTCTAATACATTATTTTCATTCCACATTGGCTTTCCAATGTGATATGGAATGATTATATTACGTGGGATATAATTTTAGATTGTTTAATATATTATAAATATTTAATTTTTTTTTTACAAATTTGATACGTGTTTAAAATTATATAAAACACACAAATATAAAATATAAATTTAATACGGTATAATTTTCATCAAAGTTATTTAAATAAGTTGCATTTATGATATCTTTTAGATCAAATAAATAAAGATTTTTTTAAAAAAATTGAAAAAATAATTGATAAAAATACAAAATAAAAATAAGCAACTGGTTAGGCTGTATCTAAACGGTGTAGACAGAAAAAAATTAAACCTATTTGATTTTAATCGGAGCATCGGAGCGGATGAGTGGCGTTTAGATGGCCGGCTAGGCGGCTACCGTTTTTTAAAACAAATGATCTAATTAATAAGGTTACTTTTGTCAAAACCTTTAACCAATGTAGAGCTTACTCTCCAAGTAAAACTAAGAATTTTGAAGATTTTGGGCTTCAAGTTACTGAAACCCAAATACAGAAGATGACCAAGCAACGTTGTTAATATGTCTTACATGAAAACTAATGAGATGATGATATATGTTCAAGACTTCAAGTGTTCCCAAAACGAACTAAGAAGAGCAGCAGCCTGATTGCTGGTTTACATGTTGTTCTCGGATCTGGATGGTAGAGGTAGAGATGGCTTCGATCCTCCTGCAGGTTGGCTTGCCATTCTGGCAGAGAAAACAAATTGTGTTTACGTCTACTCTATAAATGTAACCAATCAATGAACTCTGACACTGAGTTGAAGATAATAACAATATCTGTGAGTTACCTTGTCTCTATTGCAGTAGTGTGTCAAATAGCCTCAACTGTGAAGCATAAAACGATATTACCTTGGCTGTCCAGTTGATACAACTTTCTCTGATGTGAGATCTCAAGCAGTAGCTTGACATTGTTGAAGCCGTCTTGGTCTGTTACAGCGAAAGTTACCGGACAAAAATGTAAGTATGATTGTTCAGAGTCTCATTCATGGATATCAGATAACATGGAGATAAGGTTAGTGTAATAGTGAATATAAAATGATTCCATGATGGTTCTAACTTCTAAGACGTGTTTGACCTGCCACATCCCACTGAATAATCGGTGACAGTAATAAAGAGAGCTATTATATAGGCACATACAAATTTTATTTTATTTCACAAATTACTTACACCTACCTCCTAGACTAAGAAATGAAAATTCCAAAATGTCTGAATTTTTTTGTAACACTTCCAAAATATCTGGAGTTATACATTGATTTAACGTAAGGTAATAAGTGAAATGCCAAAGCTCTTAACATTATTCCCCATACAATGCACAAAGTTCATCTCTTATTACCTTTTAATTGCACACAGATTCATCTCTTAAGAAATCTTTCAAAAACTGTAAGAGCCCACATCAATCTTTTGTCTGAGAATGTTTGACTTTTCTTGATTGATGAGTTTGAAGTATCAACCCTTAAGACCCAAACTCTACTAATTATTATTATAGATCCTGATCACTGTCTTCTACCGGAAGCTTCGTCCCATCACTTGTAGACCTTGACAATGGCGTAATCATATAAACTAATGGTTATGTTGAGGAAGCACCATGTTGTTGGATGCGAATGGAAGTTGAGCCAACGGTTGTCCGCATAAGAAACATAGAGCAAATCAAGAGCAGTCTTGTTTTAAGGTTATTTCTTACCTTAAAAGCGTTGGTGTTAAAGGTGGAAGTGGAGTAGAATTGAAAAGCTCGACATTATTTTGTGGTTTCTCAATTCTGCCTTCGCATATCCGCTTGTCTCATTTTTATTCATCTTGTTCGATTTCCATGCCGATAAATGAAGATCCTGCAGAGACTATATATCTGAAAACATGTCAAAACCAAAGACTTGAGATTTACAATAGATTAGTTTACAAAATATGTAAGGAAGTAAAATACAAAGCAGCTTTACCGGCAAATACATTATTATAGTCTTCATGTCCACAATTTGTGGAATAATCAACTCTACCCATCAGAATAATCTAAGAAATATGGATCAAAATCAGAATAGAATCTTACACATATGGGTCATGGAGTTTGATGATGATAAGAGAAACAAACCTGATAGCAATCACAATGTTAATTTAAACTGTTTTAGTATTTTGAATTGCAATCACGTTTGTGTCGTGAAGCAAGAGTCTTGCTTGGACGATGGATGCATAGTTTCTTAGGACTTTAGGAGCGCTAGTGTATTCTGGATTCAATATCTTTGCGAGCCGCGATGACAGTTTCTACATGGATAAGTGTGTTGAATCAATCAATGCATGAACATGGTTCCGCGGAATAAACTCAATTTGCAAATAATTCACAGTAACTACAGAGAAAGGAATCAAAAGAGGCTCAACAACCAGAAAAATAAACAGAGGTGTACATGTCCAAGCAACAATGCAAAATATTCAGTTACAAAAAAAACACAATACAGAGAATTAAGTAAGCATGTAATAATAGCGTACCAACTTTTCAGAGTTGGGGTACGAAGGAAAAGATGACATACACTAAGGAATGTGAGGAGTGATTCTGATGATTTCATGCCTATAAATTGTTACAAAGGCTTGAGTGAGAGACGTCCGTGTTAGTAGAAGATCTGCATGCATTTTAATATAAGAGTGAAAGTCATGAAGCTTTGTAGTTATACTATTATAAAAGAACAATCAAACAAAACAAAATATATAAGAAAAAAGATCAGAAGACGATCAAATCAAAGCTTTGTGGACAAAAGCTTACATTTTCATCGATAAGCAACATGTCAAGACTTATCAACTCCCCCCCCCTCTCTTGCTGTTTCTGGCCTCCCAGAACCGGAGTAGTCGCACCTCCACCGTCCTAGAACAACCTTTCAAATCGGCTAGGAGAGAGTGGGAGCTCGCCATCAGAGTGGTTATGTTGCAGAGAGTACTCTTACACTTCTGGGAATCGTTTGGGATGTGTTGTAAATCGTTCTCATCACCCCCAATTTATATTGGGTTTTTCAGGCAAACAGGTGGGAGGTGAAACGATGGCTTCAATGCGGCGTAGTGAGATTTTCATAGATTAACATAGAGTTATTGTGAAACGTAACGGTTATCAGAAGTACTGAGGAATTGATGGCTAGGGTTTCGTTGAATAGCGACGCCCCTCGGTGAGAGAAGGAGAAGAAGCCGTCACATAAACAGAAGATGGGCTTTCTCTAATGGTAATTGGCCCACAAAACATGAAAAAAATGCCTCGGATACAAAGACCAATCACACCATGACACATGGCAGAAAATCCCTATGTGAAAAAAAGGTGACGTGGATGATTGTGCAGGCAGATAAACCTACCTTATTATTATAGATAGATGATAAAGAAAAATATAGTGTGTCACTGGAGATGGTATCAGCTCCAAAAATGGGTCTCTCAAGTTTCGTTCATTTGAATCTTAATTATTTTGGGTATAAACCGATTTAGACTATAGCTGGCCCGTAGACCTGAAATTTATAATTTAATTTATTTTAATTATTTATCATTTGTCCTCATTTCTTAAACAAATATAGAATAGTGCTTATGTTTTATAGAAATTCAGAAATCATCATATTCTATTAAAATATGTTGAAGCAGTTATTTGTATACAAACTTTGTTGGAAGGATTTACGTTATGCGATCAAAGTAATATTGATATTTATAAAAAAAAAATTTAAATTGATTCATGTCAAAAATTAATATTTTTATATTATATATATATATATATATATATATTATGATAATGAGAATGTGGAAGTTATTAATAAACATCATGATTTTTATCCTACAATTTATAATTATTATAGTTGATTTTTTTTGTTTTATTTATATTTGTTATTACTATTTATTTGGTTTATTAAATAAGTTAACTATTTTAGTTTTGGATTTTATAAACGTAAAGATGATTATTTTTTTTTATTTTTTATTTTTGTCATCTGCCAATTTAAACTAGATCAAGTGGTGATCAGACAAGTCGATTCTCCGAGGGGAAC
>JABAYD010033748.1:0-11810 GCA_014822095.1 Diplotaxis tenuifolia
ATATGCAAAAATCTAATAAATACTAATTATTTTTCTTTTTTAATGTTTTTTCATGAAATTAAAATATCAATTGAAACCCGTACAACGCACGGGTCCATACCTAGTGTTCTTATATATTTTAGTTTTATTTTACTTTAAATACAATTAATCTAATATTTTTAAAAAAATAACTGACAATAAATTACTACATAAATATGTACATTACGTTAAAGAATAATATAACCAAGTATATAGTCTTGAACTGAATGTGTTTTCAATACTTGACAGGCAAATGTCGACCACCCAAACTTGTGTGACTCGTTTTTGTGCACGTGCGAAAATAGAGATTATTGTGTTTTTTACCAAATGCCAAATAATCTTCAGTGCTACGAAATGATACCAGTACTGCATAATGGTTGAATAGAACCAAATATTATTTGGGATAAGTGATCTTGACGTGAAAGTTATGAAAACTAGAAAGTCCCCAAATGAAAATGAAGAGTCTATTGGAGGTTATTTCATACACATACTAAATCCGTACGCCCTGGAAGGAAAGAATCCTCCGAGGTCTTTTTTGAGAGCGATTGCAAACTCCTCGCACACTGAGACACCAATGCAAAAGGAGACGAACCAACAACCACCGCACCCCACCGACAAGATCTAACATGCAAAGCCCAGCCGGGAGAGGCCGAAATACATCCAACAGTAGATAATACGAAAAAAAATAATGTGATATATTCTGTTACATGGAAGAAATAATGTTCATGCATGGATGGTATATATATCCTTCCATGTTAGAGCAACTCCATTATGGGTTCATTAGGGGTTTAAGGGTGGGGATCACACGATTTTCGAGGCAAAAACGGTGAACCCTTCTTTCCTGGGGTTCACTCTGAACCCCTCTCTCCTGGGGTTCAACACGTGGCGGCCCGTGATTAGCCTAGAATTTTTTTTTTTTAAAAAAAAACTTTTAATAATAAAAAATAAAAAAGATATGGTCTTACGTTACGTTGCTCTGCGAGAATGAATGTGTCAAATTATTTGTCTCTTTTTATGGGAAGGCAATTAGAAAAGTGAAACAGGTAAATTTACGATTTATTATTTTCTCCATCAACAGTACACAAAAAAAAAACACCCAAATATATGCCACATGCAGGAATTGGACTTGGAGTTCTCATGTGTAACGTTGAGACAAATTAACAAGTCACAACACTAATGCTATTGTTAACGATAACGAATATATTGGGAAACTTCACTGTTTTAACTTTTCTCATTTCGTGTGTTTGTTGTACAAGAGATTCTAAGTTTTTTGGTGATTTCATCTTTATAATAATGCTCTTGATTCGACACACCTTGAATTAAAATTTGCAAAAACACTACAATAAGTACAAAGACCTTGAGCCTCATATGGCTCTTTTTTATTCATTAAATCGATCGAAATCGCTTATTGTTCAGATAATTTTGAGTTACAATGTTAAGCCTTGATCATGATCCTTGTCTGAACAGAGACAGGGATCTTAACATCATGAACACCATCAGTCCATGTCAGGCTTCCAAACAAGTAACCAGTGTTGACGGTATGACTTGTTTTAGCCTTCACCGTGAAAGAGAGAACCTTCGTATCTTCAGAGTTAAACTCGAGTGTGGTCGGGTTGACTGCGAGAGTAATGCCAAGAGGAGCCTCTATTACAGCTTTGTAGACTAACTTGATGGGTCCAACATTGGTTACAATTCTTGTGAGCGTGACTTCTTTCTCAAGATTTGGAATTGTGATAGAAGGTAAGTTCATATCAAGAATTGATGGTTTATGGGCTGGACACTTAGTCTTTTTACGGATCATTCGAGATATTAGTGAGTCGTGGTAACCTTTGGAACACATATAGTTTAAGTAATCTTCAATGCCCATATCGTAGACAAGTCCAGGGTCTGCGGCTTTTATAGGGTTCACAAGACCTCCTCCATAGTCAAATGGATCTGCAAGCTTCTTGTTTGATCCTTCTGCAAAAATGGGTTCACCAGATGGACTTGTCCTCCATGCTTCAAAAGGAGACCGATTAGTTAGTTTTGTTTGCGTAATTAAAGAACAATTATGTGAAGAAACAAGAACCTGTTGTGACCAAAGCGGATCTAAATGCAGCAGGAGACCAAGTAGGGTGTAAATGCTTGAGGAGAGCTATGATTCCTGAAACAACAGGAGTGGACATCGATGTTCCTGAGAAGAGTCCAAATCCATCGTGTCCGTCAGGATTAAGCGGACTTAACGCCGCGAGTATGCTCACACCCGGAGCTGCTATATCAGGCTACATAATAAAACGTGATCAATGATCTAGTTTCAACATTTATATTAGTATTTTTATATATATAACATTATAGTATATCTATATCAATATATATATAGTCTATATAATTATTAATTAACTGTACGATATTAGTTAGTTTTTGTAGTTTTCTTTATTTTATTTCAGTTTTGATGAAATACTAAATAAATAAAAATAAGAAAATAATTCTATTATATATAACCTTGAGAATGGCTGGTGAAACCGAGTTAGGCCCTCTAGATGAGAATGCAGCAACCTTTGCTGTTTCTGGCAGACCGGTTAATGTGGTAGCCGCGCTGATTCTGACCGTGGGAGATCTGTGATTTGGGATCAACGATGTATGTGAAAAAAGAATATTTAATTTTATAAACAAAGTTTGTTAGCTTCAAAATAGAGGACCTGGTGGTACGTATGTATTGCAAAATGTCGGTCCCAAGCTCATAATCAGTGTAAATGCAAGGAAAAGCGTCGCATCGACCAAGAATGTCATCAGGATGTTTGGCAAATATGACTCCTGCTACACCTTTCTTTGCAACATGATAGGTAGTATCAAAAACAAGAACTATTTTCCGCTTGACATCAACGTTATCATCACTCTCCGAATCCCAGTATGCTAAACCGGTTGAAATCTCCGGTCCAGTGAACAAAGACTCACCCTAATTAAACACCATCAAGAATCAAGAAGTTAAAGAAAATCCAAATATGAAAACTTTTTGAACTATTTTGGTAACATATAACATACAAAGAGAGTTTGTTTATTGCCAAGTATGATCTTAGTAGGAAAAGACCGGTCAAGAGTAGTTGCAGCAACGGTCAAGAGCCAAGGAGCAGCATTAGCAACAGTCTGAGCCTTAGGCCCTTCATTACTAGCCGCAGCCACAACAGGAATCCCTTTAGCTACTGCATGAAACGCCCCTATAAAATCGAGCTTATCCACCTCGGTGTCCTCTGGAAGATCCCCGGAAATAGAAACAGACAAAACATCAACCCCATCGTGTATAGCATCATCATAAGCCTTCCACATATCAGCAGTTGAGCAGCTGTCATCGGGTCCATCTTCTTGCATTGTGTTCCAACATACCTTGTAAGAGGCTATGCGGGCCCGAGGGGCACCACCTCGGACCGTACCTTAAAATAATCCTCACATCGGTTAGGAAGTAAGCAAACAAACTAATGTCTTAACAAACCCTAGCTTCACTCTCTACCTAGCTTTTGTGGTATATATTATATTGTATGATGTTTTGGTAAACTATTAATAATATAAATTAAAGTGAATTATTTAATCATAAATAATGCAATATATATATATTTTTTTTGCAAAGGTGCAAATGTAATATTATTGTTCAGCTAATTTTCAGTAAAGAGAAATTTATTTAAATGTATCAAAACATCTTATATTTTGAAATATCAAATATTTTCTACATCTTATAATATATCATCAGTACCTCGGGCTAGACCATAGAAGCTCACGTTGTGAACAAATGAGCCAGCTGCTATTGTGGCTGTATGCGTGCCATGACCTAGTGCATCCCGGTTGGATTTGAATTCTCCGAGTGTTGATGTTTTGAATGTTCCTCCCATCTCCGCTAGAAGGCCGTTTACATAGTACTTAGCTCCTATAAGCTTTTTGTTGCAATGAATTGTGGCGTTAAACTTTTCTCCTGACTCACATTTTCCTCTCCAGCGCTTAGGTATTGGTCCAAGTCCTTGATCGTTGAAGACTTTTGACTCTGGCCATATTCCTATATATACATGTATGACGTGAGACAAGGAGAGACAAAGAGGTAATCAAAGTAACCGTAGAGAGACCAGTATCCATGACGCCTATGATAGCTTCACTGCCCATGTTAGTGTCACGGAGAAGACTTTTTACTGATGAAGAAGAAAAAGAAGTTGGAGTTGGAGTGAGGCCAAGGTGATCCCATGTTCTTGTGGTTTTCAGTTTCAGAATCCGGTTTGGTATAACATGGATTACTTCTGGATGTTCTGTAAGAGAATCCGGTCAAAAAACTAAAGATCTTTTAATGCTCAATGATATGAAGTTTCTTTAGTTTGAGATTTGCTGATTACCTGATAGTTTCTTTGCTTGGGAAGAAGTAAGAAGTGCTGCGAAACCGGAAAATCCATGTTGATAGCTGTAGATAATTGAGTTATGTGCGTCTTCTTTGCTGTATATAACATGAAGCAAAGACAGAGCATGACTATGTGGTTTTCTTGGCCGCCAAGAAAAAGCAGTTACCAACCTATGAGATGCCTAAATTTACTTTTGTTGATTAAAAGAATATAACAAATATAGGTAGCAACTTTGATGTCACAGTCACTATACATACACAAATTATCTCTGTGTTGGTCCTTTAAAGATGATTAAGTACGTACTTTTCAAGAAGTGATCCAAGTATTTGATGATGAGAGACTGTAATAAGTTCGGAATCATCATTGTCTCTGTCCCCAAGATAAACAATATAAACCTATAGAACCATTGAAAAAAATACATTAGAATAAAATAAAATTTAGTAATGTCTTAGCCAATAGATAAGGTCTAATAGCGTTACAGCCTTGGTGTTGTTGCCTAGGGCACTTGCAGATGAGAAAAAACTCAGCTCCTTGTTAAGAAATAAGACAAAAGAAAATGCCAATAGAAGCACAAGTTTGTAAGTTTGTAAAGAGTTCTCCATTTTCTGAAGTGAGAAGTATATGTGTATGTGGAACAAAACCTATGTGGTTATTTATATATGTAAATGATTCATTGTCTTTCAATTCACAGTTCATGACCCACTTCACTACATTTAAACGGATAATCGGTTTGAGAGGAATGTCATACTCAAATGCTAAATGCCAGTTGCACATAAGCTTCATTGGATGTCCGCTTTCCGCTTTGGAACCGGAATCAAAATCAGAACCTTATGGAAGCTTATAGAATCTCGCTTCCAAAACGCTTCTAAAATATTATGTTTAAAGGCACATTGAAGCGTAGGATTACTTTTTGGAATCACGCATCGGTTCTTTAACAAAATATAATGTCATATATCAATAAAATAAAAATAATAATTTTTAATTTATGTGAAATCCATATTTTAATTGTAATGAATAGAGAGAATAGAAATATACAAATATTAAAACTTATATTATAAATTATATTTATGCATTGATGTTTTTATTAAAGATATAACATATATTCAAAAAATATTATGTCAATTATTTATGAAGTATTAAATAATTAATATAATAATTTCTTTTAAACTTAATTTATGTGTATTTTTCATAGTTTTAATATGAAATAATTTCAGAATTATTATAAATGAATAAATGCTTTATTTTAAATTTAAATCATATAGTTTTCAATCCTTTTTTAAAAAAATCTTATATAATGCTTCCAACATGTACAAACATTTTAATTATTAAAAAATGTGTTTCTATGCTTCCATACATTTCCACTTCCACATACCCGCTTCCATTTCCATGTAACATAGTTAAAATGTCAAAAACAAGGTAGCTTTTGATTAGATTATGTTTTGGTATTTGTGTGATTGTATCATCAAAGTCTTATATAATTGCATTCATTGTTCATGTTTTTTTTAGATTTTCATTGTTTATGTTGGTTCGAGAAATTACTTACCAAACTAAGACCAAACCTCATTCCGGTTCGTTTTGTTTCAAGAGATTATCGGTTAGTGATCGGGAAAAGTGCATATTCCTACCCAAACAATTTCAATAGTGCCAAATACAACCCGAACAAATTGTCAGTGCCAAATACGACCTGAACTATGTTAAAATTCAAAAAAAATTACCTGAACTTTTTAAAACGTGTCTAAATCTACATTGACCGTAACAGAAGTTAGTCAGCCGTTAAAAATCAAAACGACATCGTTTTGATTTCATTAATTTTTAAAAAATATGTTCATTCCGGGACTCGAACCCATGTTTTGTAACAATTTAAACGGACACATTAACCACTAGACTAAAGCAACGTTTTAAAATAATACTACAAATCATAAATTATATATACTACTATACTTTTTAATCTTCTCTAAATAAAACTTTGGTTATTATTGTTTTTGATTTTTATAAATATATTAACATATTTGATAAATTTATATATACTAAAGGGACAATTGCACAAATACACATTAGTTATAATTATACAAAATTAAATATATTTCATGTTTTGAAACTATTTACAAAATGTTCACATATAAATTATTTTAAAAATTTAAAACTTGAATGCTAATTTCTTTTAAAATCATTTATATGTCGACATTTTGTAAATAGTTTCAAAACCTAAAAATTTATTTAATTTTGTATAATTATAAATATTTTATTATTTATATTTTAGTATATATAAATTTATCAAATATGTTAATATATTTATAAAAATAAAAAACAATAATAATCAAAGTTTTAATTAGAGAATATTAAAAAGTATAGTAGCATATATAATTTCTGATTTGTAGTATTATTTCACAATGTTATTTATATTTTAGTATATATATTTTAGTATATAAATTTATCAAATATGTTAATATATTTATAAAAATAAAAAACAATAATAATCAAAGTTTTAATTAGAGAATATTAAAAAGTATAGTAGCATATATAATTTCTGATTTGTAGTATTATTTCACAATGTTGCTTTAGTCTAGTGGTTAATGTGTCAATTTTAAGTGTTACAAGGCAAGGGTTCGAAACCCAGAATGAGCACAGTTTTAAAAAATTAATGGAATCAAAGCAACTGTCGTTGATTTAGGCACGTTTTATAAGTTCAGGTAATTTTTTTGAATTTTCACATAGTTCAAGTTGTATTTGGAACGATCGAAATTATTTGGGTAGGAATAAGCACTTTACCCGCTAGTGATCACCCTTACTCACACGAGAGTCGCGACTAGAAGGAAACAAAATAGGATTCCAACTCTGGAAATAAGAAGAAGAATAAATCGAAAATCTGGGTTATCGAGTCAAATCGTGTAGGGTCATTCGAGTCAACCCGTTTTATCTCTTCTATGCGACTAAACCCCACCACAGTGTTTTGCTCCTTTTTTTCGATGCCCACTTTCCGTAAAGGCTAATCCTTTCCTGAAATTCTTTTTCTACAAATATGATTTACTTACCTAAACATTTTCTGTTTTGCCTATGAGAGAATATCAATCATATCTGACTAATCTAGTTAGTAGTAAACTATGGTTAGGAAGCTGTTGGACCATGACTGACTGAAACTGGTATAGAAATGATTATTATCTGTTTTTTGTGTGGATCCGGAGTTGATGCATATCTTAATCCCGACTAATTTTGCTACAGCTAGAGACAATAGCCATTTATTTAATCCCTTTCTTAGGTTATTAAGGGAACCCAAGTCCTCTCACATAAAACCATGTTTAATGGAGGGTTTTTACTAGGGATGGACATAATATCCATACCCATACCTGAAGTATTTACCGGAATCGGCCTAGAAAATAGGGTATCTAATCTAATCGGATCCTGCCTAAATATCCGAATGAGACCATTTTTTAAAAAGTGAAAAATCGAACCCGATCCCCACCAAAAAGTAAAAATAGATGTTTATAGATGAAAATGGATGTTTTGAATTAAAAAAATCTAATAACTTTATATTCATGGTTATTTTCGAACAATAAATAACCAATTTAAATTATATAAATTGAATATTTTTAGATTTTTAAATTATTTTGGATATGTTTGAGTAGTTTGGATATAAAATATCCGAGTCAAATCGAGTAATTTGGTTAGTTAAGATAAAACTAATTTTGATAACTAATGGGTTGAGATCTTATAATTGCATTTCTCATGTTTTTCATACTTGGTACTTGGCAGATAAATGGTCACCACCAACAGTGACATTAGTTGAATCTCTATGATAGTGGAATCTTCAAAGGTAGAACGACTGAATATATGTGACTCGCTTTTGTGCACGTGCGGAATTAAAAGATAAATTGTTGTGTGTGTTTGTTTTTTTGCCAAATGATTATTCTGTTTTTCCGTCGGATAACTGGAGGCTCTGTTCCAGTGCTCTTTTCGGGATTAATTTTAAATATATATAATTATTCGATTAAAAGAATGATAATCGTTAAATACTAGCATTATCAAATATATATTTTCTCAATTCATAAATTACATTTAATTGTGTTCATGGTACTACGTGTTTTCAGTGTTTTTGTAGTATTGTTCTGACAGGATTGCTAAGAATTTTGGGAAGACACCCTTCCCCCTATTTGTCTTCCTGAAGAGCTTTCTTCTGACCATGTTATTGTTGTTGTAGGGTATTGCGACCTACATGCTCAATTACTCATCCTAATAATGGATGTATTGTTCCGGTTGACTATAAACTATCTATAACTCTATAAGATGACTAAACTGTTTTAAAAGAAACTATCAGATGACTAATGTTTAAGAATATGTAGAAAATATATACAAAGATCGAATAATCCTAAAGCAATGGCGTAGTAAATGTTAGAGCATGTGCAATGGTGGATTTGTCTAATGAATTTTTAACAATTTTTAAATATTTTTTTTGAATAGTTAAAAATCCTAATCCAATTTGTATGTCCAATGTTGTTCTCTAATTCGAAATCCTTAAAGATAAAATAATATTTAATTTTTGAAAATTAAAAATTGAATTTTTTTTATTAAATAATTAAATATAAAAATACAAAAATTATTAATCTTCATTATCAAATTTGTTTCAAATATTTTCAATTAAATTATTTTTTAAACCAAATACATATTTCCACTAAACGAATGAAACGATACCACGTCACTTAGAATTTCATCCTTAAAATCTTTAGTTAAAGATCAATCCTTATGTTTGTTACTATTATTTTATTCAAATTAACCTAGAAACTAGTGCTAAGGTAAGGATCGGTGAAAAACTAGTTAAAGATCAATCCTTTACGTACGCTAAAGCATTATATTTGGCTCTAAGTTAATCAAACATTAATTATTGTAAATTTGTAACAGCGAAATCCCACTTAAGCTTTGAACTTCCAAGTCCGTCCCACGAGTGGGGCTAGTCGTTGTAGTAAAGCTGCCCCCCATTTTCAAATTTTAATACTTTCTAATTTTTATTATTAAATTATATTTGACTAATATTTCTGATCCTTATTTTGTTATTTATATTATTATTTTATTTTTGTTAGCAAGATCCATTCGTTCAACTTTTTTTAGTCATCTTTGACGCTACCAAAACAACATCATCTAACCAAACGAAAATGTTAGCTTCACCTTGAACAAGCATTCAGGTCCTATACCAAAAACCCAATCAGCTCCACCTCTACAGCTAAAATAACAACAGACACCAATATCTAAACAGAGGTAAGGAGTTTCCCTTCCTCAAAAACCGCAGCTAACCAACGAGGTTCACCTAGGCTTATATAAGATTGGCTATCACGAGGTTCACCGTTTTGTGTGTGTTTTATCTTTTTATCTGACATTTAACATTTTTAGAACTTTATTTGTATCGCTAAAAATAATTTATAATTTTCGAATCTTATCGGTCGGGTTTTTCTTTTGCCAATCTCACACACACATATCTGTATATGTGTGTATATAATGTTAACATATTTATAAATCACTTGTAATGAGAAGAACATAAAAAGAGGGTTTGGCAAAAAAAAAGAACAAAAAGGAGCTGCTGAAAGAAAAAGAAAGGGGAAGTAATAATGTTCATAAGTTAAAAAAAAAAGTAATAATGTTCATGCATGCATGGTGGTAGGACAATGACTCAATGAGTACCATTAATTGGTCGTATGGCCTTTCATGTGTCACCGTTTGGTTGCTCTGCGAGAATGTGTGTGTCAAATTATTTGTCTGATTTTATTCGAAGGCAACTAGAAGAAAAAACATGTAAAATTTAGAATCTATCATTTCCTCCCGTCAATAATACATATAAAATGTTCAATATATTTTGATCAAAAAAAAAATTTCAATATATATGCCAGACGCACGGACTGAACTTGGAGTTTCTCATGTCAAACTTTGAGACAAATTAACAAGTCACAACATTTGCATGAGGATTCAAAGTTTTTTTTCTCCTTTTTTAAATATTGTTACAAATTAACAAGTCACAACAATAATGCTATTGTTAACGATAACGAATAAATTAGGACACTTTGCGGTTTCCTCCATGTGTGTTTGTTGGGTAAGAGATTATAAGATTTTGGTGATTTCATCTTCATAATAATGATTTTGATTCGCCACACTTTGAATTGAAATGCGCAACAACACTACAATAAGAGCAAAGACCCTGAGGATCATATGGCTCTTTCTCATAGATGGAGTTCATCCACCTCATTTATTTTCAGATAGTTTTGAGTCACAATGTTAAGCCTTGATGGGAATCTTTGTCCGAACAGAGACAGGGATTTGAACATCATGAACACCATCAGTCCATGTCAAGCTTCCAAACAAGTAACCTGAGTTGACTTTATGACTCGTTTTAACCGTCACCGTGAAAGAGAGCACCTTCTTATCTTCAGAGCTAAACACAAGTGTGGTCGGGTTGACTGAGAGGGTTATGCCGAGAGGAGACTCGACCACAGCTTTGTAGACTGACTTGATGGGTCCAACATTGGTTACACTTCTCGTGAGTGTTACTTCTTGCAAGGTTTGGAATTGTAATTGAAGGTAAGTTGATATCAAGAATTGATGGTTTAGGAGTTGGACACTTTGTCTTTTACCGACCACACTAGAGATTGATGAGTCATTGTAACCTGCGGAACACATATAGTTTATGTAATCTTCAGTCCCCATATCATAGACAAGTCCAGGGTCTGTGGCTTTTTCAGGGTTTACAAGTCCACCACCATAGTCAAATGGATCTGCAAGCTTCTTGTTTGATCCTTCCGCAAAAATGGGCTCTCCAGATGGACTTGTCCTCCATGCTTCAAAAGAGAATGGTTACTTAGTCAGTTTGTTTAAAAAGAAGAATAAATAAGTGAAGAAGAAAGAACCTGTTGTGACCAAAGCTGATCTAAATGCAGCAGGAGACCAAGTAGGGTGTAGAAACTTGAGTAAAGCTATGATTCCAGAAACAACCGGAGTTGACATGGATGTCCCTGAATCGAGTCCAAATCCTTCGTGTGCGTAAGGAACAAGAGGATTCATTGCCGCAAGTATGCTCACACCAGGAGCTGCTATATCAGGCTACCGAGAAAAATGTGATCAGTTATTTAATCAAAAAGGTTTCAACTTCTGTTGTAACCATATTATTGGAGACAAAATAGGTTTGAAACCTTGAGAATGGCTGGTGAAACAGAGTTAGGGCCTCTCGATGAGAATGCAGCAACCTTTGTTGTTGCTGGCAGACCAGTTAATGTCGTAGCCGCGCTGATTCTCACCGTGGGAGATCTATGATTTGGGATCAACGATGTATGTTTGTATGTACAAAAGAAATTTTTGTAGATCAATGATGATTTTTGTAGAAAATGAGATAACACGTCATAAACAGTTTATTACCTGGTGGTACGTATGTTGTTGGTTTTAGAATGAACAAAGATTGAATCTGAA
>JABAYD010033758.1:6013-21848 GCA_014822095.1 Diplotaxis tenuifolia
GATTAAATTATCTTTTAATTAATACTTGCTTAAGGTTACATCTTTTTAAATGTTTCTCGATTAATATATAGAAGATATAAGCAATATAAATTTTTATGGTAACAAATATCATATTATATAGCTTATTAGGATAATCAAACTTTGAAATACAATAAGTATCCCCTTTAATTGCCTAACAATTTCCCTAGATCAAGCATAGGTAGTTACTCCTTATTGCTGGATTCAAGCGTATTGAACTTAATAATTGTGGTAACATTAAATGTAGCATAAGTTACTGAAAAATTTCAACGGAAGCAAAACTAAAGAGAAATCGATTCTTAGCTTCATAGATGCATACATTTGTGTTATTTTTGAAATAAAAAACATAATATGATTTTTTCCACAATATCTCAATGTATCAGCGTCAAGGGTAAAAACTAAAATGATGTATATTGAACTGACAATATGTATCATTTTTATTAGGATCGTTATATATATATTTTTTAAAAGAGTACACAGAACATAGAATATATCAATTTATTTGATAGTGCTTTGCTTCACATTTATATACCAGAATGTAATTAGTAGTCTGGTAAGATATTTTAAACTTTTAAATTTTCTAATGCGCAGCCAAAAGAAGGAATTATATTATTTTTTTTGAACAAAAAGAACGATCTATATACTGTATATAAATATATGTATTACTGTATGCGAAGGTTTTGTAATTTACTGTATGAATTATCTTAATTATAGTTTGGTATGATGTTTCTTCTTTATAGTTCAACCTTTGATTTGATGATAGCTAAGAAATTTTCACTATTGTTTTATTATGGAGGCTAATCACGATAAAAGATATGAAGTTTTATAGTATTTTGCTGATCAGCTGTGGAAGACACCACCGTAAATGAGTTAAAACCATACACTTACAAAAAAATACAATAAACTATGTAGTTGATCAAATGATTCAATACTGTAGTCCAGTGGCACACACTATGTAAATAGTCTAGTTATGAAAGGGTTAAAGTCAAAGGAGGCTGAGAATGACTTTCATTATGACACATAGATAAAATGACACAAATGTAGATAGTTTACTGTTTAAAGGTTATTTTTTATTTTGCTTCTCTTTTAATAATAAAGGGATTAATTTTATTTTTATTTTCAAAACAAAAACATTATTGATTGTTTATTTTTAATCACAGTTTAACCAACAATAAAATAGAAACTATATTATTGGTCATCTAAAATTAATTATTAGTAAATTTTACATCAAATTTGAAACGTCAAATAATTTTGAAACAAAAATAAATACCTCTAAACATCAAATATAAAAAAACAGAGGAATATTGGTAATTATGTAGATTATTATGTTGAGATTCTTTTTCTTCACTTCTGATTTCGCAAATTGATCTTCCGTATTGATTTTTTTTTTAATAACCGTAGTATGAACCTAAACACTTTTTATGTTTAAAGACTAATCACCACTACGATAACAAAATCCACGTTTTCTTATACATAACGGATGGCTAGCTCTTTACTCCTAGAGTTGGAGGCTCCGGTTGTATTAATTTATTACCTTTAATTGATGTCAATTTGATAAAAAAAAAGTTGACTAATCTTAATTTATGATTTAGACTTGTCGACGGCTTTACGGTGTGAAATTAAAGTTTAGAATTAATTTTGAAAAGAAATTCTCTATGATAATTATTTTTAGTTTATTTTCACAAAAATGATATCCAAAGAAATTGACAAAAAGAAGTAACTCTAGGTGTTTTTGTTTAAAGTGAAGGTGGGGCTTTGGCAATGAAATTAAGATTGATCAAAAATAAAAATTAAAATTAAAATTTCAAAAATCCTTTCAAACAAAAGGTTTAAAAGACAATTAATATCATTTGGAAAAACATTTTCAAAAAATTTATAAAAAATTTCGTATCTGAAAACAGATAATCCAAAATTGTAAAAATTATATTTTTTATTTTTATATTTATATATTTATAAAGCAAATGGTAGAAGTTTTTTACCTAAAACTTCTTTTGCCCATTTTCTTCTTTGAAGGTTCTTTATGTGACAAAAACTTAAAATGATTTATTGAAAAAAATATTTTTTTTAAAAAAATCAAAAAACTCAAAAATACAATTTAAAAAGAAAATTCGAAAACAAAACTTCAAAAAAAAATTAAATACATTTTTCCGAAAATAAAAAATGATTTCTTGTATTTATTTATTTTTATATATATAGAGTAGGTACAAATATCTTTTACCCATTTAACAAAACTTTATTTGGTCATTCTCCTCCCTTGTTTGTTCTTTGGTCAAAAGACATATTTTTTGGTCTATTTGACAGATTTTCCCATTCAGTTATTGTAATTAATAGTTGTTTTGGTGAAATTGTTCAGTATATTTAGTATTTAGATAATTTATTAGTACTTTTAGAATCATAATTGTGCAGTGTTCAACAAATTATATCGGTATATCTTCTTCAAGTAATTTATTGATCAAGTCTTTTCTTAGAGGACTCTAAAACTTAATTATGATTCTAAAAGTACTAGAAAAGATTCTTAATGATGGTTTGCGTCTTATTTTTGTGTGTTTACAGATCATGTTTATTTTTGTTGATAAAAATGGGAATATCTCGAAGTTATAGAAATGATCAGACTAATTCCGAAAAATGATGTAATCCACGGATAAATTATTTTTCCAGATATTCAAATAGTCTATAAACAATAAGTTCATATCCGCACAATCACATAAAATAACGTAGTAGGATGCATTCAAAATCAAGTTGCTTAGCAATAAAAAAAAATCCTTACCACTAGACCACTATCACATGAATCTCCTATCACATAGTGTTCTTACAGATCATGTTATGGCTTATGATGCAACTACTTGCAGATAAAATAATCTGAAACACCCTAAACTTGCTAAATGTCTTCAAATTACGGGTGGGGACTTTCGGAAGCAGCCATGAAACTCACATTGCTTGAATACTTTGAGGTTTCGCAATCATATTTTGTATAATTAAATTTGGAATCTATATATAGACCTTTCTTGCTGATATACCATGAATTTGATCCGTTTTTAGTTATAGTATATAAGTGTTTTTATAACTATTTATTATATTATATAGTAGTAGCATATTATAACATGAATAATTTAGGAAAAATGAAGTCTTGGAGCATTTTGAATCATAAATGGATAAATCATCTGTAGTAGCATATTTATAGGTTCATCTATTTACCAGTTTACATCTGACGAGTTTTAAACCCTAGTATTTATATTTTGCCAAAGTGTTTAGGGAAAATGAGCTTTCTTGTATTCTTATTTTCACCACAAAAGGTTTTAGATTCATAGGTTTTGAGAGAATATCATAAAGAAATTTATGATTGGAACTCCATTACTTCTATCTTTTATATCAATGCAATTTATTTACTTTTTTTTGTGCTATGTTGTACTTAGCCATGTCTGAATAATTCACTTGTTGATTTAGAGTAAATAGGTTGAGGGGATTAGCTCCCAACTATAGTATTGCTAGTATACTTATTGATTAGGATTATTCTTAATACTTGTTTCTATAAGATTGCCACATGGAAACCTGAACTTAGGAATTAAGATGTATTGAGCATTCTTATACAAAACTACCTCGAATCCATCCTGTCAAACTACTTATTGATAGATCTAGTGATAACTAATCTAGCAATACCTAAGTGAGCAATATTTAACTCGCACGTAATGCTTAACTACAAGCGCGTTGATCGATATTAATCAATAATATCAATCGACGGAGCGAAAGGCGTATATGTCGATATTAATCAATACTATCGATCAACGTTTCTATTGATCTAACGTCCCTTAGTCGGGTCAGCCTTGTTGGATTTCTAGTTATAGTTAATAGACTTGTCTTCAAACATGCGAAAGCTGATGAACTTGTTCTTAATGTGTTGAGCTCTTATGTATCATGCAAACAACTGTATGCGCCTATAGAATTATAATCTTCTTAACCTGAATAAAAACCCTACGTCTAAATCCTTTCTTTTAAGCTCCAAACCCCTTGATTCTCATTAGTAGAGTGACAACTTTGACTAATCTCAATTGTTAACTTTAAATTTTATCTTTTAATTTATAAATTCGTAACCTCGCTTTATAATAAATTAGATTAATTGGTTACATAGCTCCTCGTGATTCTATCCCTAAGTAGTACAGTGAACCTCTTGTTTGAGAGAATAATCACTCTATAGGGTAATTTGAGTGAGATCAAACTTGGCGCCGTTGCCGGAGAGTTTTGATAGCCACTAGATTTAATTTTTGTAATTCTAGGTTTTATTTTCTTTAAAACCCTTTTCTGATATTTTCTTTTTTTGGTCTTTTAGGTACATCCCCAGCAGTATTAGGAGCAAGAAGGAAAAACAATTGCTATTTTCTGAGGATCCAGTTAGTTTGGAACGTTCAATCCGCAAAGATAATCGTTCTGAGAGGGTGAAAAAACCTCTCCTGCCAGGGAAAGGAAAACCATTCCCCCAAGCATGGAACATGTGGACGCTCGACGTCGCCGGCAAGCTTCAAATGATCCAGTCGAACACTACCGCGACTCAACAACCTACGCCGACGAAGACCTCGCTCTCCTACGACCCAAACAAGTCTTGCGACTACTACAAAGCTAAGGGACACGACACCAAGGAGTGTAAACAACTCCATGAGGCTTTTGTCACGAAGTTCCTCGCCGGAGACGTGGGCGTCGAACCAAGGCCTAAGACCACTAGGAGCAATAGAGGAGGTGCCAGAGGCCGAGAGAAGCGCGGCCAAAGGACGGACGCCGAAGCTGCAGAACCCGAATAGTCAGGATCACAGCCCCGTCACGAATATGACGACAACATCGCTTATGAAGACAGACCCCAAAGCAGAAAGCGGGTCGGGCGTAATATTCTCCGGGCCTCCTTCACCACCACTGCCAGGACCACGTCCACAGCCTTCCCACGACGAAACCAGATTCTGTGATTTTCCACGAGAGTGAAGGGCACATCACCAAAGAGTGCGAAAAACTCCGCGACGCGTTGATGGCAAATTTCCTCACCAGAATGGGACACAATAAACACTTTGGTGAACCAAGCTATATAACCAATTTAGAGTCTATTATATGGGTTTGGAGTATGTATTAGAGTGTTTTCAGGTTCATGTACGCTTTGGAGAACTTTGGTGATTTTGGAGTCTCTTAAAGTGCAGAGTTGCACAGATGCTTCAGTTGTTTAGCTATGGATGGAGACATTCCCATGGTTTGATTGGTTTGATTGAGTTGATCATTTGATACAATATAGAGTTTTGAGTTGGCTTTCCAATTTTACCGGTTTAAGGTCAATTAGCATTCAATAGCAGAAGTTATGTCCGTTTTACTGAAGAGTAGTTTGTTTGTCTCACGAGATGAAACTCCCGAGGAGATGAAGGAATATCGATCGACGGCACACCTTTGGTGTCGATCAATGGTGATCTCAGAAGATCGGCCGAGCCTATTTCAAGACCCACTAAACCGCTCGGAAGCCACCACAAGTTACTAAAATATCTATAAACGATTCTTTTGAGTTTAACTATTATCGTTTACTCTTTTGATCTTTCTTTGTTAATTTATTGTAAAATACAATAAAAACTGCCGTCATAAACAAACAAACAGAAAAAACATTGTTCCATATATGAAGTAATGTTTTTTGTTTATGACCGTATTCTTTTTTTCTATTGTGCAGTAAATATGTAGTGGAATTGGAAACGGTTTTACTCTATTTCTTATTTTATTTTGTAGTAAAATATGGATGTACTTGGTGTCAGATAACTTTTCAAATGTTCGTCTTTGTATTTCTTTCAAAATTTTATATATCAATGAAAATTTAGGCTGACAAAAAAAATTGTATGCATGTGGAGGAGGAGATTACGGAAGTAAATGATTCTAGTTTTGAACATTATCAAATTGGTTTATACAGCTAAGACGGTAACTGTAAACAAGTATCACATGTGTTATGTGTAGAGGAATTATAGAAAGCGACCCAAAGTTGTTTTCCAATTACATAATCCAACAATGATTCGAGAGACATACCTTTCTAAAATAAATTAGGTGTTTTGTCCGCACTTACGGGCATAATCATCTTATAATTATTTTATTAATACAGTTTTTACTAATTAAAAAATTACAATGATAAAGTATTATTTCTATATTATTTTTTGAAACTAATAATATTTATATTTTCATTTAAACATTCTCATATATATTTCTTTGTACATTATGTTCACTATTAAAATTAAATTTTAAAATCAAATAATATTTTCTTTTCAATTATATAAAATTAAGAAGTTTATTTGATTTATATTTAGTTATGTATTTTTATATTGTTTTAATTTTATTTTTTATTAAAATATATTTTCAGATAACAACACAGTATATATATAAAAATTATCTTATTTAAAAACATCTTATTTAGATAACAAGAAAATATATAGACTTATCTTATTTAAAAATATATTATTTAGATTTTTGATAAATATTATGACTGTTATTAATATCTAATAAAAACAATTTAAATTCGTTTTTATTTTATACGTAATTTATATATTTTATCATTAAGGGTATATACGATATTAACCGCTCTAACTTTTAACGTGGGAGATTCGTTGCGAAAAATCACTTCGCCCTAAACATCTTATAATTATTTTATAATACATTTTTACTAATTAAAAATTATAATGATAAAGTATTATTTATATATTATTTTTTGAAACTAATAATATTTATATTTTCATTTAAACATTCTCATATATATTTCTTTGTACATAATGTTCACTATTATAATTAAATTTTAAAATTAAATAAAGTTTTTCTTTTCAATTATATAAAATTAAGAAGTCTATTTGATTTATATTTATCTACGAATTTTTCTATTGTTTTAATTTTTATTATTAGAATATATTTTCAGATAACAACACAGTATATATATAAGAATTATCTTATTTAAAAACATCTTATTTAGATAACAAGACAATATATATAGGACTTATCTTATTTAAAAATGTATTTCTATATTATTTTTTGAAACTAATAATATTTGTATTTTCATTTAAAAATTCTCATATATATTTCTTTGTATATTATGTTCACTATTAAAATTAAATTTTAAAATCAAATAATATTTTCATTTCAATTATATAAAATTAAGAAGTTTATTTGATTTATATTTAGTTATGTATTTTTTTATTGTTTTAATTTTTATTTTTTATAAAAATATATTTCCAGATAACAACATAGTATATATAGAAGAATTATATTATTTAAAAACATCTTATTTAGATAACGAGACAATATATATAGGACTTATCTTATTTAAAAGTTTATTTCTATATTATTTTTTGAAACTAATAATATTTATATTTTCATTTAAACATTCTCATATATATTTCTTTGTACATTATGTTCACTATTAAAATTAAATTTTAAAATCAAATAATATTTTATTTTCAATTATATAAAATTAGAAAGTTTATTTGATTTATATTTAGTTACGTATTTTTCTATTGTTTTAATTTTTATTTTTTATTAAAATATATTTTCAGATAACAATAGAGTATATATATAAGAATTATCTTATTTAGATAACAAGAAAATATATATAGGACTTATCTTATTTAAAAATATATTATTTAGATTTTAGATAATTATTATGATTATTATTAATTATATTTTAATTATTTATCTAATAAAAATAATTTAAATTCGTTTTTTACGTAATTTATATATTTTATTATTTAGGGTATAAACGATATTAACTGCTCTAACTTTTAACGTGGAGTTAACACTTGGCAAATATTAGTATACATAAGAGAAATTAACAAAATGAATATTTTTACTTATGACATCCTTGCATTTCTAAAGGATATACAAAAATAGCATCAAACGGTTCGGATTGATTTCATAATCGATCCAACGATTGTGGTTACTTTGTTCACAAGCAGTAAGTAGGTTCCACTTTTGTTCTCTTTCACCTGGTCCATCCAAAATCGAAGAAAAAAATAGAAACTCAGACAATTTGGGTCACTCCAAAAGCTGAGAGGATCGCATCGACAATCCGCTTTACAAGGGTAAGGATTACTTTTAATTCTCTGATCAAAGATTGTAGATTTCGTAATTACGATTCTGTTTATGTTTCTGATCAAAGACACCATCTTTCATGTCTTGAGCTCTGTCTGATCAAAGACAATATCTTTCATGTCATAGGAACTTCTAATTTTGGGTCTCTTCCATCAAAAAGTTGACTTTGGTTTTCTTCTAATCGCCAGATTTTGCTGTTACTCTGAGGAATTGAATCTGTTCCTTGTGGCTTGTTTGGAACTTCACTAAAGTTTCTGATTGATGCAGCTTGATGTAATGGATCAGAAGAAAAGGAATATGATAAAGAAAACGAGGAGATTGGGGAAATATGAGGTTGGTCGAACCATAGGCGAAGGCAGTTTCGCTAAGGTTAAGTTTGCAAGGAACATAGACACGGGAGAAAACGTTGCCATTAAAATCATGGCTAAGAGTACAATTCTTAAGAACAGGATGGCTGATCAGGTTACCTTCTTCTCCTCTCTCAGTGTTTATATGTTGTATGGTTCTTGCTTTTCTTTAAAGCTCTCTTCTACTTGTTTTTTTGTCCAGATAAAAAGAGAGATATCTATAATGAAGATTGTACGGCACCCTAACATAGTAAGGTTATATGAGGTATGTTCTTTGTTTCTTTGCATCATCTGCCAAGTTTGTCTCCTTTTGTCCATCTGAAGATGTTTCTTGGGATGTAGGTCTTGGCGAGTCCTTCGAAAATATATATTGTTTTGGAGTTTGTGACTGGAGGAGAGCTCTTTGATAGAATTGTATGTCATTTCATTCTTTGTATGTTCTTTATTTTTTCAATTAAAGTCTCTGTAGTAACACTTCGACTTTTGTTTTGGATGTCTTGTCTTCATGCGCAGGTTCATAAGGGGAGACTTGAAGAAAGTGAGGCTCGCAAATACTTTCAGCAGCTTGTAGATGCTATTGCTCATTGTCACTGCAAGGGTGTTTACCACCGTGACCTTAAAGTATAACCCTTTTCTTGTTTTTTGTTCCTTTTTCTACTTTTATTTCATGCTTTGATCATCTATTCTATGTGCTCATTATGATAATTGCAGCCAGAAAATCTTTTACTCGATAACAATGGTAACCTGAAGGTTTCAGATTTCGGACTCAGTGCATTGCCTCAGCAAGTAAGCTCTCACCATTGACTCTTGTTCATTTGGATTCTCGCTCTTTCATTCATATGCTACTGCTGAATCAGGGAGTACAACTTCTGCGGACCACGTGTGGAACTCCCAACTATGCAGCTCCAGAGGTACTTAATGGCCAAGGCTACGATGGTTCAGCAGCAGATATTTGGTCTTGTGGGGTTATTCTTTTCGTCATTATGGCTGGGTTCTTACCCTTTTCTGAGACTGATCTTCCATCTTTGTACAGAAAAGTAAGTTACACCGTTAATGTTTTAGCACTTTTTTTGCATCCTAATCAGGAAATTAAATTATCATAGTTACTTTTCTACAGATTGGTGCAGCAGATTTTACTTGTCCACAGTGGTTCTCTGCAGACGTGAAGTCTTTGATACAGAGGATACTTGACCCCAATCCCAAAACAGTGAGTGTTTTGCAGCTCGTCCTCTTCACATGTTTGGTGTTATTATTAAAAGTCTTTTGTAAAATCCTTTTTGTCTGCGCTTATCTGTGGATGTTTCCCAATTAGTGCAGCGTATTCAAATACAAGGAATTAGGAATGATCGGTGGTTCAGAATTAATTACATGCCCACTCGAGCAAAGGAAGAGGAAGAAGTGAATCTTGATGATGTTCGTGCAGTTTTTGATGGAATTGAGGTTGGTCTCTCCATCTTCATTGTATCATCCATGCTCTTTGTTAGTGAAATTTCATTTAACTGTTAAGATTGTTTAGGAACGTAGCTATAAGCAACAACAAACCACCTTCTCTAATTACAGTAATTATGCACAGTGGCTTATCAACATCTATCTCCTACTAAGATTATGAAACCTATGGTATGGCTTGGAAATTTGTAAATACAGAAATTTCTAATACACATCTACAGTGTATAACTTGAACTTAGTGCTCATCATAAAGTGGTAACTAAACGCAAAGAAAAACATCTTTTTGTGTCCTAGCTCATTTGGTTGCTTTACATAGATTTGACCTTGTTAACAGGGAAGCTATGTAGCGGAGAATATAGAGAGAAGATATGAGGGACCCCTGATGATGAATGCCTTTGAGATGATTACCTTATCACAAGGCTTAAACCTATCAGCTCTATTTGACAGGCGACAGGTAGTAACCTCTTTTGACATACTTACGGATGGTGTTACTGTTAACATTTGATGCGGTGTTCTAGTTTTGACAACTACAAGTTCATGAGATAATTGGTTGCTTGGCATTGGTAGATGGAAATGGAATCCGTGATGTTTATTGCTTGCTTATTGGTGGCTTATCCTTTAAGATGTCGCTCTTGCAGGATTTTGTGAAAAGGCAAACCCGTTTTGTATCTCGAAGGGAGCCTAGTGTGATAATAGCTAACATTGAGGCTGTTGCGACCTCAATGGGTTTTAGGGCTCACACACGCAACTTCAAGGTATCTAAAATCCTTAGCATATATACATATATACGTATAACTACTTTTATGCCTTTCTTCTCAAACTCTATACTGTAAAAGGTTTTGTGTAGATTGATATGATGCCAAGAGAACTTAGTTAATAAATAGAATATATAATGTGGGATTTCTATGAAATTGTTTGTTAATTACGCACGTTATGTGTGATAAACAGACAAGGCTGGAGGGACCATCTTCAATCAAGGCAGGGCAGTTTGCTGTTGTGATAGAGGTGATAATGACTTTCTGTGATTCTAATATAAATTCATTTTGGATCTTCTTTTTTTCTTCTAAATAAAACTGAATATGCAGATTTACGAGGTGGCACCATCGCTTTTCATGGTAGACGTTAGAAAGGCTGCTGGTGAAACTCTTGAGTATCACAAGGTTTGCTGAATAATATTATCCAATAAACAGTGATTGCATTATTTGAAGAGAGTGTCTCGGATTCAAGAATCATATCTCGTCTTTGACTTTGTGGTGTCGCATATGCAGTTCTACAAGAAGTTATGTGAGAAACTGGAAAACATAATATGGAGAGCAACGGAAGGAATGCCAAAGCCAGAGCTTTTCAGAACAATCACATTTTGATTCAAGCAGGTCTTCTCCTACTCTGAGTAACTTAATAACATGGAATGGAGGTCGTAGAAAATGTGGATTGGTTTCAAATAAATGTCGTAAATAATACCTCAATGATTGGAAAATTTGCTTCCCGAGATGATATTGCAATGTTTTTTTTTTCTCTTGAAGTATGCTTTGGAAAACAAAAACAAAAACAAAAAAAAAGGAAGTATGCTTTGGCCATTGGATCCATCCATTCTCTGTGTATGTGCCATATTTGTCAATACCTGGTTCTGGAAAGAAAGAAAGAAAGAAAAACATGTTTGTGTTGGTTTCATTCAAAGAAACCCTGAGACTCGATGTGTTTGCAGTAATGATTTATTGATTCAAAAGGAATGATAGCTTCGTAACATTGTAGTAAACAAAGAAGTGAACAAAGATGTGAACGGTAAGTAAAACAAACAAACAAAAATGACGAGTAAGTGATATTACAAAGATTGGATGAATCCAATGGCCATCACGTGCCACACAGCCTAAGCACTGGCTTTTTTTGCACTTGTCCAAACAAGATATCTACATGTATTTCCGTAAAACTGAGAAATAAACAGCCTGTATAACAAAATCAAGTCAATGGTATTGCTTTACTCACGAAAGCAATATCCGCAAGCTACGGTCATAAAAACACTGAAAACCATAACTTACGGCAGCTGCTTGAGAAACAACAAACCCACTTATATATTTATATAGATCGAGAGCAATCTAAAGTCTAATTAAAAAAAAAAAAAAGTCAATGGAGAAGGAGAAGAAGAACAAGAAGCGGTTTGTGCTTGTCCACGGTGTCTGCCATGGCGCTTGGTGTTGGTACAAGATAATACCACATCTCAAAGCTGCTGGTCACAGCGTTGTTGCAGTGGATCTAGCTGCATCTGGGATAAGCACGGTCAAAGTGGAAGAGATCCAGAGTTTAAAAGACTACTCCAAACCCTTGCTCGACCTTTTGGATGAGGAGGAAGAAGAGGTGATTATTGTTGCTCATAGCATGGGAGGCATACCGTCTGCTCTCGCTGCCGACATCTTCCCTCGTAAGATCGCTGCCATTGTCTTCTTGACAGCTACTATGCCCGACACCAACAACCCTCCTTCTTACCCTTTCGAAAAGGTAGTAATATCTCTTACACTGATTTTATTCTTCAGTAGATATTATCTGAAAGTAAATTTTTGCAGTTTGTCTCGAGCCTAACACAAGAAGAGTTGTTGGACATTGTGTTTCGCAGCTACGAAACACATGTTCCTCCTTTGCGTACCGTTATTTTCGGACCAGAGTTTATGGCCAAGAACTTATACCAATTGTCTCCTGTACAAGTAAGCCTTCTATATATCAAACCTTTCTTTCAAGTATTATCTTTTTTTTTTAATTGATTGTTGTGGTTGGTTCATAAGGATCTTGAATTGGCGAAACTGTTGGTAAGGGAAAACCCTGGGTTAGCTACGGACAATCTTTCAGGAACAAAACCGTTTACTAAGGAAGGGTACGGATCGGTAAAACGAGTTTATATTGTCTGCGGGGAGGACAATCAGATACCTGAGGACTCCCAGCGTTTGATGATCAGCAACTTTCCACCTAATGAAGTGATGGAGATCAAAGGTGCAGATCATATGGCAATGTTCTCCAAGCCTCAAGAACTCTGCGCTCGTCTCTTAGAAATCGCAGATAAATATCCATAAAGAATCGTCACTGCCTAATGTTACGATCAACTTCAGCCTCTTACCATCAGTATAATGTGTTGTTTAAATATTGTGCGTTATTCCGCAAGCTGTGTTTAACCCTCCATAATCAATAAATGTTGCATTCAACAAATGTCATTGCTCTTATGGTTTTACTTTTATATAAAATCTAAGAAAAAAGTTTGCCAGCACAAAATATGTTGCAATATGGTAAAAACCATCTCATGTTTCAAAATATGTTCGCAACTATACGACGTTTATGTTAATATATGTATGTTAATATATGTGACATGTATGAATTAAGATTTAATAACATCATGAATTGGTTTAATTTATTTTTTGCTTAGTATAAGCTTTACTCATATACTGTATGTTTTAATGGACATGGACTTTTCCTTATAGGCTTTATTTGTTTTCAACCTATGAAACATTTCTTGGGCAATGAGAATATCATCCGAGATTAACCTTCCTGAGACAAATGCAGATTGAGTTTCTGAAATTAATATAGAAACACACTTTTGAATAGTTGAAATAACACTTTTAAAATAATTTTATACCTCATATTACACAAACTTAGCGGTCTTAACTCTGTCATTCGACTCAGCGCGGACAGTCTTAAGAATCAGACAAATATTTGTCATATTGAGTATGTCATCTAAGCTTCATAATCTTAGGAAGTTATTAACCATACTAACCACATCATTCCTTAATGACACTCCAAGATTGTTGATAAAATAATGCAGTCATCCCATCCGAACCGGGAACCTTCTCTAGATGCATCATAAATAGTGCTTTCTTCACTTCTTCCTCTATTGCTAGGGCTGTCAACAACATATTATGCTCCATTGTTATCGTTTGTGGAACCTCCTCTAAAATACTATCAAAGTTCATAGGTGAAGTCGAGTGAAACAAATCCTCAAAATATTTAATAGCAACATCCTCAACCTCCCTTTCTAAACTAATCCAGTTCCCCTCCTCATTAAAAAGGCCAATGATCCTATTTTGAATTCTTCTTTGTTTTGTTAAGGAATGATAGAATTTTGTGTTTCTGTCGCCACATGTATGCCATGTTTTCCGACTTTTTTTATTCTCAATATAATTCTTCCTCCCTATATGTCTCTTTTAACTTTCGGGTAACATCCATCACTTCCTCATGGGATCTAGACATATCGTTCTGCACATCTTCCTATGTTTTTTGTAGATTACTTATATTTTCTTACCCATATGTCGGGTTATTTTTCTGTCAGACTGAAATTTCATAACTACAATTCTGAGTTTTCTCCACAATTCTCCTATTTTGTCCACTTATATGCATCGTCCACCCCCGCTCAATAGATTCCATTAAACCTTCCTTCCCAACCCACCTTTTATCGAACCAAAATTGGCGTTTAAATTTTAACTTTATCATCGATTGTTGCCACTATTGGCCTATAAATCATCGAAATCGTCATTACTATTTGGTCATAAGGTACCAGACCCTATAAAAGAAGAAATAAAGTCCCAATTGAATTACTAAGATCGGCGGCATGGGTAATTATTTAGGTTATCGAAAAGTTTAGGGGGGATCGAAGGTCCAGATTTTTGGTTATGTGAATGAGAGGATTAACCATAAGGTTAATAGTTGGGCAGTCAGACTTTTAACCAAGGGGGGGGGGAAGAGGTCATGATTAAATCAGTCGCATCGATTATGCCGAAGCATACCATGTCCTGTTATCGACTACCCAAGAAAGTTACAAAGAAAGTTACAGGTGCTATTTCTCACTTTTGGTGGAGTGGGAATGGAAACAAAAAAGGGATACACTGGCTTTCATGGGAAAAAATGTGTAAACAGACGGACGAAGGTGGCTTGAGTTTTCGTGATCTTAATGATTTTAATACTGCCTTATTGGCAAAGCAACTATGGCGTTTAATTGATAAACAAATCACTTGTTTTCTAAAGCTTTTAAAGGTCGTTACTTTCGGAAAACGGATCCTCTAGATCCTCACAGATCTTATTCACCATCGTATGGGTGGAGAAATAGATGTTCAGCTAGATCTCTGGCTAGAAAATGACTAATCAAAATAGTTAGCAACGGGCGATCCATTTCAGTATGGAATGATCCCTGGATACCGGCTCCTCGCCCGAGACCAGCAATTCCAAAAAACATACCTCAGGTTTTGAATAACTCCTTGATGGTTGAAAATTTAATAAACCCGGTAACATTATCATGGAATGTAGATATGTTGAATGCATATATACATCCGGAGATGTGAAAATTATTAAGGGTCTGGCCATTTGTCGGTTGAATAGACCAGATGCTTACGGATGGGCGTATGCTGATTCTGATAAATATACGGTTAAATATTGATACAAGACAGGTTTTGTACCCGGATAAGGAGAAACATGGGAACATTTGTGGACCAACTATAAATTCTTTATTGAGCTATGTGAGATGTCAATCCAAGTCCCACATTGGAGAATTAGACAAGGAGAGTCTAATATATAAAGAGATGTCTAACTCTAATAGTACGAGGCCTTTTGGGATGGAAACCAAAAGTAAATCCATGCGGGCTTGCCTTTTAGGCCCAAAGTGGACAATATCGTACTAATAAGATAAGATAGAGTTGGACATGGGCCTCACGATTCCAACAATTGGTATTAGAGCGGTTGACAAGAAATCTGCAAGAAAACCGTTCGAGAGATGAATGGTATCCTATGAGTTAGGAATGAGATGTGTGTAGCAGAAATCAAGTCAGAAGATCCTGAAAGTCAGTTGTGGGACACAAGGTGAATGTGATCCTTAGATTGAGGGGGAGAATGTGAGATGTCAATCTAAGTCCCACATTGGAGAATTAGACAAGGAGAGTCTAATATATAAAGAGATGTCCAACTCTAATAGTACGAAAATT
>JABAYD010033771.1:0-15786 GCA_014822095.1 Diplotaxis tenuifolia
AAAGTTAGAAATCGGTGAAAGTTCACGGAGGTTCGTGTGATATGTATGCTTTTGTGTTTGTGATATGTTCTGCTTGTTGTGTTTGTGATATGTATGCTTTTTCTAGACCAAAACTTAATCTCAAAACTCAAAACTTAAGCTATGGAATATATGCTTTTGGTTCTGCTTGTTGTGTTTTTGGTTATGCTTTTGGAATGTATGATATGTATGCTTTTCTAAAATATGGAATGTAATTAAAAGTTTGTAATTTTCTATTTCAATAATAAATTTGTTAAGCTATAGTCAAAACCATTATATATGTTATTAGTTATTTCAAAAAAAAAATTATCTAAGGACCAACAAAAAGTCCCACCAATAATCACCATTTTTTCAAAAAATCCTTACAAATGTCCTAATCTTAAAATAACATTAAAAAATTCTAAGGACAAAAAATAAGAAGCAACTGATAATCTTGTTCTAATATGGTTTATATGTTTTTTTCTCGGCAGTTCACGAAAATTATACACAGCAAAGAACACCTGATAATATCTCGGATACGGTGACCTCCAAAATTGACTAGAAAAAGTAGAAACCTATATAATATGATCCCACCATCTTAATTATACTTTTTATACGAGAGTGATACGGTACATATATACGTTTCAAACTGTAATATATCATATCCCAACTCAGAGACAAACAAATCTATGTGAATGTACATTAAAGAAAATTCAATGTTGCCTATGAATACGACATAGCAGTCTTAATTAAATCAAAATCCATTAGCCATGTGATCATTAATAACTGTAGTATTAGCTACTGTCGTTAATCGTGTTATTCTTTTAATCTTGAAACACACTGTCTTGTTATTCTGTTAACGAATAAACTAGCTAATAAACCCTAATCTTTCACCTTAATTTATTTAGCACTTCACAACGAGGAGAACGCCACGACCAGTCAAAGCCACGAGCTAAAGTTTTTATTTACGGATTCTGGAACAAAAAAAACTAAACTGAAATGCCTAAAATGCCCTAGGTATGTCTCTTAGTTATGAAAATGAGGACCAGCTGTGAATGTTGGATGGGGACAAAGGGGCGAGGAGGAGAGACAAAATGGTGTTGTTGACATATTGTGTAGGAAAGGGATAATGAGATCGAAAGGAGAAGAAGTGCTAAGGTTATGTGTAATCAAACAACGAATTTGATTTAGTTAACGATTGAGTAACTTTGGAATATCGATTTGTTTTTGTCCACATGACAAAAACCAATAGAAATTTGAGATGCTTTTTGGTTCAGGCTCTTCATGACAAATTGTTAACTAAATATCTGAGTATGATATATATGACAATAACCAATAGACCATAATTCTCTATTTTTTCAGAGAAATGTAAGAGTTGATTGGTTACGTATGACTATCATACTCTTCTTCAGAAGATCTGCAAACGAATTGATTTTATATGGAGATTTTGGGTGTTCCAAAAAAATGTTCCAGCAAAAGAATCTATACTACTAAAGGTTGTTGCAGTACCTCTTCTTTAAATATTTTTTTTTTGTCTTATCTTTATTTTCTCTAACTATTACTCCCTTTGTTTCATTATAAAAGTCACTTACCAGCTGTACACATGGATTAAGGAAACAATTAATTTTACATATTTCCTATATAAAAACACAGTTACTTATACACCTAACCGTATTTTAACCAATAGAAAAATAACTTACATAATAAAATTAATAAATTTTGCATTGAAAACGACACTTATTTTGTAACACAAAAAATTCTCTGCAACGACACTTAATATGAAACGGAAGGAGTATTTATTACGTTGAGATTTGTTTTTATTATGCTGAGATTATGTATGTTATGGTTGGTTTATATGCCTTTAACCAAATATAATCACTAGACAATTACCATGGAAAATTCAGTAACTGTTAGTGAGATTCAATAACCCCATTTGATTATTATCACATGTTTGTCAGTTTACAACTCACGGTACATTAAATGTACCATTCACCAAGTCATGTATAATGTTTAATAAAAGGTCATATAACCACATTCTTATTTTTAACATAATATACGAAAATATTACTCCAACAAATAAGTCGACTTTTTACACTTATGCATTATACAATAACTTTTAGTTTTTGTATCACATGCTTTAAATGATATCGTAAAATTTTCATCAAGAATTTAAGAATCACAAATCAAATATTTTATTCAAATTTATATACTACTAAAAATTATCAATATTTTTAAACATATCATTAAAATTATATAGGTTTGAACAAATTAACAAATATTGGATCGCGGGTTGATAATGGGATTTAAAGTTTTTACTGAGTTTTATCAACTTGTTATTATCACCTTTTAACTAAATCCAAACCATACTATAACGAGATCATCGGATTTACTAGTTTGACCATGGATCTGGATCGTATACAATTTTTCTTACAAACTATTAACATCTCTACAAATTTATACTATTAAATTATCTTAAAATATGACAAATAATTCTTATGTCTCACCAACACAAAAATGTTATTCTTATAAAATATAAATAAAACATAAAGATGACGTTATATAGTTTAAACAATTTTTTTTATATGATACAACTTTGTAACTTAATAATAATGTACACCAAAACCAAAATATTAATTTATATCTCACATTTTTTAACGGAAAAATCAGTGTTTTCAAACGTGAATCAAAATCTAGTCTTACCTATTAAGTTATTGTTTCTTTCATGTGTGATTTTTCTTTTCTACAATTTATTTAAAACAGTTATGGTTTTTAATGATTATATCAGATATTTTCCTTAATAATAAAATATAAGGGTCTCATTCATCAACTATTTACTATATATAACTAGAGTATAAAATTCAGGTGTACAAAATATAGTACCGGTTTATATAATTTACTAATACTAATATATCATTTTATTAGTGAACCATTTGATTTATTTGTATATTATATTGACCCGTCTAGATTATTTATATTTTTTAATCTTGTTTGTAGATTTATTTAGAGCCCATTCTCAATCTGTATATATTTGAATTGAATTATATATACATTTATTTTTTAACAATCTATATTGAAATATAACATATTAAAATATATACCATTATTTTTATTTAATATTCAGTAGTCCCTTCTATGATATATACATATATATATATATATATATATATATATATATAACTAATACTCCTTCCGTTTCAATTTTATTGTCGTTGTAGGGTAAAATTTTTGTTTCAAAATAAGTGTTGTTTTATAATTGCAATGCAACATTTATTAATTTTAACTATTATTCTATTTTTTTTATTAGTTGAAAAGTGGTTAGGTTTATAGGTAGTTGTGTTTTCTTTTCTAGAAAATATGCAAAATTTAATGTTTTCCTAAAATGTGTGAATAAATCCAAAACAACAACTAAAGTGAACGGATGAAGTACCAAATTTTGAAATATTAGTGTAGATGACTATTTCAAAAATTTAATAAATGGAAATACTATTACTAATAATTAATTTGATCATACTTTATAGTCTAAATATAGTTTAAATATTGGTACATGTAAATATTTTTAATAAAATACTATAAAATGTAAAAGAAAATAATTTTCAAATATCCTGTCTCATACATATGTTAACTCATCTAATAATTAAATGCCAATTCAATAGAATAAATATATAATAAGAAGTGATAAACATAGTTGACGGTTTAAAAAAATAATTAAACTACAGCATGTCGACTATTAAATTATTGTGTCTGCAAAAATTATTTTAAATATTTAAATATATGGTATTGCTATATATATATATATATATATAAAAAATAAAATTTCCATTTTATCTATTTATATAAAATGAAACAAAATCTGCGTGGACATCCGTATCAATGTCTGGTTGATTTTATAGTAAGGTATTTAGTGTATAATTGATTTATAGATATGTTGATAAAAAAATTGATTTTATACAATAATGATTGTATCTGTAAAAAGTTACAGCCATGCATATTATTATTAACTAACTGACTTTTTTTTTAAAACAAGAGAAAATGAGTAGTTTGAATGTGAGAAAATTTAGAAAGGTGGTTAATGTTTTTTTTGAGAAAAAGAAAGGTGATTAATGTTTGTAGGGAAAGTTTAGTATACATGTATACTATTCGGTACTCCCTCTGTTTTTTTTATATTTGATGTTTTAGAGAAATTTTTTTTGTTCCAAATTATTTGACGTTTTCAATTTTCTATGTAAAATTTAATATTAATTAATGTTATATGACCAATGATATAATAATTTCTATTTTGTTATTGGTTGAATCATTATTAGGTAAACAATTAATAATATTTTTGTTTAGAAAATAAAGAAAAATTAATGTTTCTCTTAATCTGTGTGCAAAGTGGTATAACGTCAAATATAAAAAACGGAGGGAGTAGTATTTTTCAACTGTATGTGCAATAGATGAAAAACATATACTCCCACATTTCAGAATAAAAGTTGTTTTAGAGAAATTTTTCATTACAAAATAAGTATCGTTTTCGATTTTTTTAATGCAAAATTTATTAATTTTAATCGGTAGATTATTTTTTTATTAGTTGATATTTGGTTAGATAAATAGGTAATTGTGTTTTTATATGGAAAATATACAAAATTAATTGTTTTTTAATCTATGTGCATAAATTTAAAGTGACACTTATAATGTAACAGAAAATTAAATATTATTTTGATTTTCGTTATCAGTAGCATTTTTATAAAAAAAAAATATCAGTGTACAAATTAATTTTATTGGATCATCAAAATCCAGAAAGTAACACGATATATAGCGTTACTAATTCAGCCTACAACTTGAAAAGGGTGTGTGTTTTTTTTTTTTTGAGAAAGAAAACGGTGTGTTGATTGGCTTGTTAAGAGTTCCCGTCTCCGTGACAGTTATAAGTAAACGTTAATAGCGTAGCTTCCAACATATAGGCCATAGCTCGTCCGGATCCCTCATATTATGCACGTTGTCCCTATTGCCCTACGCCTCTGATTGAACCGTAAATCTTGTATACCCTTTGTGCCTTTATTTATACAAAGTTTATACGTATACATTAGTGTCCTTATACGTCCAATATAATTGTACCTTCTAACCTATAAAAGAGGAGTACAAGTAGAAAATACCCTTTTTAGTTTTTCTCAAAAAATAGAATCTTATGTCATTGGAATTAAAACACTGTAGTTTTACTCTCTTTTTTTTCAAAACAAAATTATATGGACTTCAATAAAGGTTTAAAGTCCACAAATTTAAAATTAAAACTAAGTTTCCCAAACCAAATTGCTCAATTCATTTTTTTAAATGGTTTTTATTAATACAATGCTAGAGATCTTTTTTTCATGTTTTTTATTGTTACTGTCTAAATTAATTTTTTCGAATATCTATAAAATCTCCTTTTAAATAATAATTTCAATCAAAAATATTAATAATATAATTTAATATGACACATACAATCTAAACGAAACACTGTAATATTTTACATTGAATTGTTTAGTTTACCAATATAAAAAAGTACAATATAAAAAAAAATTACAACATGATAGTTAGAAAAAAACACTAAACAAAATGAACAAGATACACAGACTTCATAACTCTCAAACCTATGACACATAAATATAGATTTTTCCAAATTCTCAAACCTATGATATCAGAACTCTCGAACCGACATCGGAACTCTTAGATACATAATTATGAATGTTTTTTACAACTAACATAATCATGATGTAACAATCATATAATTATACATAACATACATCTGCGTGGGCGCGTATATCAAAAGCTAGTTGTTGGTTATGGAAAAAGTGGGTTGAAGTTACTTTTCTGTAAAACACGCGGTGTTCTTTGCCAAAATAAAAGACTCAATTAAACAATAAAATAAATAAATAAAGTAAAAATAAAAAACTCAATTAAACAATAAAATAAATAAATAAATAAAGTAAAAATAAAAAACCCAAGCACTAAATATCTACTTCCTCCGTTTTTTTATATTTGACATTTTAGAGAAATTGTTTTTGTTTCAAATTATTTGACATTTTCAAATTTCTATATAAAATTTAATACTAATTAATATTAAATGACTAATGATATATTAGTTTCTATTTTGTTATTGATTGAATCGTTATTAGGTAAATAATTAATAATGTTTTATTTAGAAAATGAAAAAAAAATTCTTAATCTATGTGCAAAATGGTAGAACTTCAGATATTGAAAAAAAAACGGAGAGTACGAAAAGTAATTCCAGCATATTTATATTTTTGTCGTAGTTTATTATTATCTACGAGTTAGTGGCGGGGAGTTAAAGCCGAGAAACAAATCAAATTAGTGGATAGGAACGAGAGACAAAAACAAAAAGGTTTTAGACTGGTGCGACAAAGGCTTTTGGATAGGGGGAAGGGGACAATTCTAATTTTTCCACAAATTTGAATATTATTTTTTAAATAAGATTTACCACCAAAAAAATAACCATTGTTAAGAAATCCTTAAGTTTATCAAAAAAGCTAAACTAACATATTATATTATATATAAACTTTCAAATTATTTCTAAAAGTTTATAAACCATATATAACCTTCGAAATATTATATTTTAAACAATAATTTTAAACTCTATAATATTTTTGATTGAATGTATTTTGAGAAATAATATTTAGTTTATATTATTTCAACTTTGTTTATAATTCATATTTCAAGATCCATGACTCAGAATTAGATAACTACTAATACCGTGATACAAAATATTTTCTCCGTTTCATTATAAGTGTCATTTTGACATGTTTCATGGAGATTAAAAACATTATATAATATATTAATATATCTTTATTGTACATAATTAATTAAGTGAAAATATTTAAATAAAATCTATTGTTTATTTAAAAAGATAAAAAAATGAATTTAATAGGCAAAATTGCATAAGAATTATAAAAAACACTTATTTTGAAAAAAAAAGTAAATAAATTTAAAGTGATACTTAATATGAAACCGATAAAGTAGATCATTTTTTTAATGAAGAACTGAATTTTAATCACAACAGAATCAGCTTTTTCATTACACTTAAAGCCTTAGACCAGAAATTACACTCAAAAATAATTTTTCTTTATTTTTATTATATCACTATAAATTGTTAAAATATCGTTCCTCCATGTAACAATTTAATTACCTAAACCCTTTCTAAAAAACGATTGAATTAATTTTAGTTAGAGTTCAAACCAATTTTATTTATCCCTTCTCATTTATTTATTTTTATTCCAGGTTATATTCGATCAAAATCACAAAATTAATTATTATATTGTATGTGAATATGTATGATCTGTGTTGGTTAAGGATAATAAGAGAGAAACATGGAAGTGAGACATGGAGCGTTGTCTACTGCTAATGGAGTTATGACACATCATAGCTTCTGCCGTTTCGTCTTGTCAAATCAACGCTACTCATCATCATCATCATCATCCTCGTCCTCATCATCAATAGCATCCATGCATGGCAGACATAATTAGGCAACTCCTCCTTTTGATGATAAATCTAGTTTTTTTTCGAGCAACGATGATTAGTCTAGTTAGATTTTTGTTTTAACATGTCCTAACCATGTGTTATGATGACATATACGGAACATGCAGGTCAGCATCGACATTAATTTACGTGTAAATAAGAAAAAAAATTAGACAACTAATAATGTAGGGTAAGAATGGTAGCATGGTCAATTATATATCACCTTCGTATTATGCATACCCTAATCAAGGTCGACAAAAAGCATCCTGGTTAAGTTTCTTAATCGACCGACGTCGACAAAAAAAATATTGGTGTTCAATATGCAATTCTTATAACCACACAAATTCATGTATATGCGTAAATAAATACAAAACTAGTAAACACCGGTCTGAACTATTAGTATCTCATCTCAGTTTATTGTTGTTCTATCGGTTACAGACGATGTGTCATTTTACTGTTTCTAAAAAAAAAGATGTGTTATTTTATATTATTATACGTCTTTGGGGGTTGGGTATAATTTACCTTAGTAACTAGAAGAGGCTGATTACACTAATCAAACTGTAGTTTGAGTTACTATGGTTTCTACCAATTCGATGTAGGGGACTGGGATATTGTTTTAATTAAACTCAACTTTTTAAACTATTGTTTAATATTATTATAATAGGCTAAAGTAGTAAATATTTATTTAAAAGGATATTTTGGTGCAATAATTTTATGTAATATAATTACATAATAATTTTATTTGGTGTATTTATCAAGTGAAAAAAGAATCATAGTTTTTTAATATTAAAAGCAAAAATATAATTTTGTGTTGTGGTTGGAAAAGGAAAATTCTAGTGCTAAAATTACTTTATTCTAGTGTGTTAAAAAAAAGGTTTAAATATTATGGTTTTCGCGTCAAAATGGTGTTGTCAAAATGGTGTTATGGTTTGGAAATGCCGTAAGATAAATAATTCACATGTGCACTTAAATAGATGATTTGAGAGTTGGCATACGTATGCTATATAGTAATAACGACATGAATTAGCATGATTAGATAATCATTTGGACAAAGAGAACCAGAGAGACTAAACTAAACAAAAAAATAAAAGACAGGGCGAGATTGTTCCATAGCACAGAAGTCAAGATCGTATTATGTGCTTAATGTCCCCTAATCACTCTTTAGATTAGATTCTTTTGCTTTCTTGTTGTCTACAGTTATTGATCCAATTAAATGGTCGCCACACTCTCTACTCACAGCGCGTTCTTCCACGCTCCAAAAGACCTCACCCAGAAACCTATGGAACAAGTATGACTTTGACTTTGTAAATTATTATTTTTTAAATCCATTTATTAATAGAAGTCTTTTAAATACCCACGACTCGGGCCAAGAAACATAAAAAAAAACAAAAAAAAACTTCCGACCCACATACCCACCTAACCATCTTCAAACTTCTCAAAAAATCTTCTGCATCAGCTTCAAATCAGGCGCCATAAGAATACTTTTTCAGGCTACAAAAACAGATAACCACACAGCTAGCACCGAGAGATTACCTGGAGCTACAATCTGCCTTCGAACTACAAGGTCTAATCTGAGCCTGATAACCTGAAGGACCTCAGCAATAATCACACCTGGTGGCTTCTCCACCCCAAGATGAATTCTGTTGTTTCTCTCCTTCCAAACCAAATATAAAATTGGTTGGAACAAGAACCTCACAATCAGAGTAATATTTTTATCTTTCACTGGACCAAGCAACCATCTCAACACGTCTTCGAAATGCGAGACAGACTTAACCTCGAAAGGAAGAAAGACCATACCTGTGAGCTAAAGAGACAGTCAAAGAACAGATGATCCCGAGATTCGTTGTAATTCGAACACATGACACAATTCGCAGAAACCACTAAACCCCAACGGAGTAACTTATCTCTCGTAACCATTCTATCTCTCGCTGCGATCCAAGAAATAAAGGCATGCTTAGGAATCCTATCAGAGAACCACACAACGTTATGTCAGAACACTTCCGTTGAATGATGATGAAGAGCTCTCCAAGTAGCACTGGCTGAAAAACGACCGTCTCCACAACCTGCCACAGGATACCATACATAAGTATCGTCCACTTCCGACTCAATAATAGGTTGAGCATTCGGTAGAAAAGACTTCAACAAGGTGATAATAGGACTCCTACTCCTACTACGATCCAACCGCCACCCCTCAGACGAAAGTGCATCCGACACTACTGCATCAATGTGTAGTCCAGATATCAAAGGCCCTCGATCGCCTACTAACTCAATAAAAGGACCCTTCGAAGTCCAATTATCATGCCAAAACTGGCCGTGATGCCAGATCCAACTTCACAGTAGACCATCGGCCTCGCTAAAGGCCGAAGATGACAAATAGCTTTCCAAATCCAACTACCTCTTCTTCTAGGAACTAGTGTCCAGAAATTCTCGTTTCCAATCAAGTTTCTTCTCACCCACGAGACCCATAAAGAACCTCCTACTGTAAAGATAAGCCAGATCAGCTTCAGCCCTAGCACTCTATTCCAATCAGCTAGACGTCTCAGGCCTAGACCACCAACTTCTTTAGGAGTGCAAACAGAATCCCAGTAAATTTTGGCTCCTCTAGCTGAGTTTGGTGCCCCATTCCAAAGAAAAGCTCCACACATCCTTTCCAAAATAACCACACACTCATCATGGATAATGAACATAGAAGCCCAAAAGGAGATGGTAGAATAGATCACATCCTGAATTAACTGAAATCTACCTGCAAACGACAGGTGCTTCACTGTCCAGGACGAGAATCTCGCTGCGATTTTGTCTATAAGAGGCTGAAAATCAGAGCGGGTCATTTTCTTTGGAGAAAGAGGTACTCCCAAGTAACACACCGGGAGAGCTCCATGCGCAATACCCATCTCATTGGCCATATCTCGACACCTGCTAACACTTCCTCCATCTAAAAGCAGCTCGGACTTCTGGCGATTAAGCTTCAGCCCCGATATGAGTCTGAACTCCTCAAGGATTTGCAAGATTCCTTGAAGGGAGTTAGCGGAGCCATCAAAAAAGATCAGAACATCATAGCAAATCTCAGATAAGTAATAAGAGGGGCCTCACACTCTGGATGAATACCAAATCTCCCATCTATAGCTCCTTTATCCAGCATTTTCGACAGAACATCCATCGCAATTACAAACAAGAGAGAAGAGATGGGATCTCCTTGTCTGAGACCTTTCTTCCTCGAAAAGAAACCCTGAAGTCCACCATTTAGAGCGATACTATAAGCGGGAGTGGTGACACACTCTCTAATCCACCCAATAAATGTTTCGGGGAATTCAATAGCACTCAGCACCTTAAGGAGAAACTTCCAATCGAGATTGTGATAAGCCTTCCATATGTCAATTTTAAGACATCCTCTTGTGGTTGATCCTTGATCGTTGAAATCTTTCACTAACTTGGAAGCTAGCAAAACATTTTCACAGAGCAGCCTATCTTGAATGAACCCAACTTGGTTTATTTGAACAATGTCAGAAACACAGACCTTCAATTTCTTTTTCAACAATCTGGCCATCACCTTGTACACCGTCGAACACAACGAGATTGGCCCGAAAAGCGAGAGCTGATCAGCTCCTATCACCTTTGGAATAAGAGAAATCGTAGTGGTATTAAACTGCCTCAAGATCCTTCCAGGCCTGAAGAACTCCTTAACTGCATCAATAGTATCCTTCCCAACAACCTCCCAAGACTCTCAAAAAAACTCCACAGAGTAATCATCAGGGCCAGGAGCTTTATTCTTTGGCATCGCGAACAACGTAGCCTTTATTTCTTGATCGTCTGGAATAGTAACTAGCTTATCAGCAACCTCCTGAGGACACCTATAAGATAATAATCCTCTCAAATCCTCCACCGAGATATCATTAAGTAGCCCATCCTCCGCTCCCAATAGGTTCTGAAAATAAGCCACCACCATCTCCTTGTTCTGAGACATATTGAAAATCTTATTCCCTCCTGCATCCATTAAATAGCTAGTAGCATTACGCATTTGATGTGCTAAGACAGCTTTATAGAAGAACTTGGTATTAGCATCGCCACAATCCAGCCAACGAATCCTGGCCGTTCTACTATAAAAAACTTCTTGAGCAACTTCAAAAAACTGCCACTTCTTCCTAGCTACGAACTCCTGACGGAACAAAGAGTCTGTAGGAGAAGATAAAAGCTGAAGCAGAATCTCTTTCAATTCGTTCAAAGCTTCACTAGCCCTCTGCTGAATATTCCCGAACCCTTCTTTATTCAATCTTCTACAAGTCGCTTTAGCTTTTTTTAACCTCTGACCCAAACATAACAGCTTAGAACCCACCGAAATACTTTCCTCCCACGTCTTCTTCATCTCTGCAATAAAACTTGGATGCGAGGACATGAAGGAAAAAATACTTGAAACTGCACTTTCTAGTCTGTAGAGCCGGTGAGAAAGTAACTAGAACCGGCGAATGGTCAGAATCTCCCGGGGCTTCAAAGATGCTCACAGCTTCCGGGAACTCATCTCTCCACTTTTCATTATACAACGCCCTATCCAACTTCCTCAGAATTGGATCCTCAGGACGCTTATTAGACCAAGAGAAGAAAGTACCTCTAATGTCCATATCAGAAAGGTTACATTCCTCCAAAAAAATTTGAAACTCCTCCATCCCTCCTACTGGAAGATCATACGGTTGCATAGAGAAATGCTCAGCCGCCGTTAGTATTTGATTAAAGTCTCCCATAATCACCAGTGGAGAAGCTGCCACCAACGAGTTACTTGTAATTTGAAAGACATTAAGATATGTAATCCTATTATACTCCCTCCCTTTCATATTAAATATCATTGGAGAGAAAAAAATTTCCTTAGAAATTAAGTATCATTTTTATTTTTCAATACAAAATTTATTAATTTTATTATGTAGTTGATTTTTCTATTGGTTAAAATATAGTTAGGTGTATAAGTAATTGTATTTTTTATATAAAAGTTATACAAAATTAATTATTTTCTTAATCTACACAAAGATAAAATGATACTTCAGCTGAAATAGAGGAAATAAGAAAGTTAGTTACTAAACTATAGTTATATTATTGTTATCAAAATAGTTGTATGTTAAAGGATAGAAGACATGTGGCTCTCACTATATGGGTATTTTCTCTCTTTATATATAGTAACTTTTTTAAATAAATGGAGTAAGAAAAGTGTTTACATATATATATATATATATATTTTTGAGAATACAAAACTACCACTTTTCTATTTATTATTACATTATGGGATAATTTTTTCTACTAAGGTAGTTTTGTTTTTTTGACCAAAAAATAAGTAGTTTTACTTAACCAAGCCTACTTCCTAGCGATAATTTAACTAAATAATGTTGTAATCAAGTGTGAGTTACACCAGCTAAATTTAACATCTGTTTTCTAGTTAGAAAACAAAATAAAGTGGGTTAATGTATTTTTTTCTTCGTTTTGCTTTCTCTTAGGTTCTTTATTTTTTCAACCAAACTTGTATTTATTCATTGTCTCTATTCTTTGATCTATCTTTTGAGATATGTTAATATATATCTCTGATGATGATATAATTGTTATATATACGACAATGACATCAAAAACATAGATCTCTTCAAGCTTCAACCATGGAGATTATGTCTTCTCTCGCCGTCTTCTGCTCATTTTCCGAAAACATCGGCAAACTTCAGCCAAGATCAATTTCCAAGCCGCATTGTTTGTCTTCCTCGTGGTGCTTGAATCCAGTCTGTCGTGTTCTCACTTCCACTCAGTCCTATGTGCCTTTTCTCAGCTCATGCATCCTCGTTATGATTCATCGTTGTCATGATCTTTTTCCATCTTTGACGCTCCATCCAATTGTCCAAAAACAATCGAGAGCAACAATGACTAACTTTGGCATTTTTGCACATATAGTCTCTAACCTTTTGTATCATTTTTATTTTAACCCTAATAATCCTTAAATGTATATATAAATCTGTCCTCAAAATTTTCTCAAACTTCCAAATTTGCATTTTAGCCCATGTGATATGCAAATGAAAACACAAAAATGCAATATATACACCTAAATACAACCTAAATGATATAAATGAACTAAAAAATACAGAATCGTTATAATCATAAGCTATCATAAAGTCTTGAATCGCTTACTTTTCATATGAATCTCAAATAGATCACTAGTGTTTATACTAGACAGTTTAAGTTGATATTAGACAACATTGGTTGTTCAAATATTCAAACTTGCAAATGTATGTTAAAACTTATTCGATGTATAAGTGAACCTTGTCTGTGTGAATTTTTATGACATATTGTACATGTGGACAATAAAATATATGTGTACATCTTGACGATATATACCGTACAAATGTATCCGTCACAACAAATTTCTGTTACGGTTGAGAATTTTTTAATTAAGAATTAAGGTAAAACGTTTTCGTAGGAAACATGATAGCAACTTGACAGAAAAATGTAATTTTGCAGTTTTGGAGGGAAAGCGTGATTTTGGGTTTTTAGCGAAAAAAATCTGATTTAACAGTTTTTGTCAAGAAATTATGTGTTTCGGTTTACTTCAAACATGATTTTGTGGTTTTGTGTTTTCAACCAGACACTGTGATTTGAGATTTTAACAGGAAACTATGATTTTACATACAATTACGTAATAACCACACTCAATGCGGAGTGAAATATTTATAAAATATTTATTAAAGAAATAAGTTTTTAAGAGTTTTTACTAATAAAAAATATTTTAATGATTTGATCAAAATAAAATTATAAATATTATTTTTTACTTTGAAGTATGGTACATTAAATTAAAATATTTTATATGGTATATAGTTTAATTTAAAAGGTATTTAAATAGTATACTAAACAATAATATGACTATCTACTAAACGAAGTTTCCTACTCATAGAATTTTTATGATCATTTGTATTTTGTTATAACAGAAACTTAAAACTATCCTGAGATTTATAAAAATTCAGTGTGAAAATTTTAACAGTTTTAGTAATTAATAGTCCTTTAAAAATCAAAATATAATAAAAATGATTTTTATGATTAATGTGATTATTTAATTTATTGAATAATAAATTTTTAAAAAAAATTGGTAGATGATATACACATTATTATCAGTCTTTATTATTCAGATTCATTAATCGTCATATATATATTTTTAAATCACATTAGATAATTTTATAGCTGTTTAAGGAACAATTTTTTTAGATTATTAATTATATAATTAGTTTAATGAGAAGTATAATATATTTTAGGTATACCAGCTTAATTCTTTAAGAATTGTAAGAATCATTCTAGTGATAACATATGTCATAGTTCACATGTTGTAATGGTTATTAAGAGGAGGATGTACATGTTCACATGTATGACCAACTAAAAATCTTGCTTATAATGTCTATCTAATTATTCTAAGAGTAAATTACTCTATTACAATTTCTAATTGTAAAATTTGACCAACTTTTTACCAAAACATCTCAAAATCTTTAAAAAATCAAAACTAAGCCATATTATTTAGTATTCAAACTTTGTGTCTACATTTGTAGCTGCAAACATTTTACGGATATGATGTACACACATTATTTTGAAACATGATGATATCTTATGATTTTATTATTCTTGGTATATTATTTTAGTCCATTAAAGTCATTTAAGTGTTTATATTGCATTTCATAAATATTTGCATAGTTTTGGAGCTGAAATGCACAATCTAACAATGTAGGCCTGAATTGAGGAGAAATATAAACTAAAACGTTTCAAGAGTTTGGCGCCAAATTGAAAAGAATCAAAAAGTACAGAAACCTAAGAACCAAAAGTAAAAGTTGGACAAAACTAGTTAAATCTGTGAAACTCCATGGCCGTCTCCGGTTGCGCGACGGCGGCAAAGATCAAACGGAGGACGACCTGAATTGGAGCTTCGAGATAAAGCATGACGGTGGTGGATTGAGCTCACCACAGGTTGATGGAGATTAGCTCGACGAGATGAAACGCCGCTTGTTGTTGGTCGGAGGAGAAGAAGACTGGGGCGGAGATAGGCTGTTCGGGTGTTACTGGTCGAAGGAGGATACAAGTTACAGTCTTTATGGGATGATGAGTTACGATGGATAAGAAAGAAAAGAAATCTAAAATCAAACAAATAATTAAAAAAAAAAAGAAACTAGAATTTTGTTGTAGTTACTACTAGTAGAGAAAATGAAGTAAAAATCGCTCAAAAGCTATCATATGATTATGAGCAATAAATGACCTATGATGTAATAAAAGTCACAAAGTGATCATAAATGTAAATCACTCTATTTT
>JABAYD010033774.1:0-10970 GCA_014822095.1 Diplotaxis tenuifolia
TTTTTTTAATTCATAACTAATCACAATTATTTGTTGCTTCGGTATACATAACCTTCAACTATAGCCAAATTCAGAGACGTACAAAACTTTCAATTTTTAAAATATTCTCATCCCAACATTTTAGTTGATGCGAGTTTTAATGATTTTATACTTTTTAATGATATTTTCGTAGTTACACGGAGATAAATTTAACTCACTAATGCATAATTTACAAATGTATGAGCTAAAGATAGATTAATTTAAAAAAATATTGTTTAAATACATTAAATTAGGAATTAAAAAATTAGTGTGTGAATGCATTAATTGCTAAATCTTTGTGAAATCGAAACGTGTCAATACATTTATTACAATGCTTCTTTATATGGAATATTTTTTGTCATCCGATTAGAGTATATATTTCTAAGTCAGACATCTTCTATAATTATTATGGTCCATTTGAGGCAGTTTGCATTTAACCTATTCTAACCAAAAATTTAAAACAAATAGCGGCTGTGCTAACCACAATTTGACAACTACGAAGCTGCACTGAAAGAAAAATAACTCTAAGTTCAACTAAATACACTAAAATTATGTGTTAACGTAGCACTTTTACATTTGTCGTACTAAAGTGTATGAAAACTCAAGTCTCAATATAGTTAGATTTTAATCAAATACAATATATCTCAATTCTCAATGAACATATGATGACACCGAGTAGCATTATGTTTAGTAGGTAAATCCTCTTTGGTGAAGACGTCATTGCTCTTCCACATAGCTGCTCATCCGCTTCGCTGCAGTCAGGTAAATCCTCTATTTTTGTCAATGTTTCTGTCTCTGTCTCCACTCGAATTTCTAGTTTCATTACTCATATTCTTTTAGTTTGCCTCTCAAAATTTCTTTTTCTGATTTTTTAGATTATAAGGTTCTAACTGTTGAAATCGATTTTGGGTTTTTTTTAAAGGATTTTGGATGGGAAAGAATCTATCCCGAGTCGGATCTTCCTTTGGGCCAGCTTATACCGATACAAACTGGTTTACTATCAGTGCAAGTCATAAATCAACTTAACCAAGCCAAATTTTGGTATGTGGGGAAACGAGTTGTGAAATTTTTTCGTATGTGGAAATAAGTTGTTAAACTTTAACGGTGTGCAATTAGGACGAGGTTGAAATATTATGTACATTTATTACTATACGATAATTCTGGTGGTGAAATAGGTCGTCTTTCCCATTTTTATAGATTTCTAGAGTATACAAACCTTTGAAATGACAGCATTCAACTCAGCTACTGAGCTGAAACCATATAAGAGAAGAGGCAAAAGACAATGTCACCAATAACGTGATTTAGTATCATTGGTATTTTTTTTTTGATGAAATTTTAAATGTATTGATCATCAAGAGCAAAGTACCCCATGTAGTTTATGTACACCTCCTATAAAATTTTGAATGAAAGAATAAAAAATGACTTAATCAGTGCCAATCCGAGTGGCAAGCCATCGTTGGAGGAGCCCTCTCAGCTTGGGCTTCTCGTAATATCTGGTAGACATAATCCGACTCCGAATGGTTTTATCGACGATGCGCGCCACCTGAAGGATAGACCGCGGGACCTTTTTGTGTCTTCTTTCACTCCGCTCCCTCCAGATGTAGTAAATGGTAACCTGGAAAGCCAACCGAATTAAGATAGAAGTTACTTTTTCAGGTGAAGGCTGTGTGAGTTGCTCCATTGTGATGTGCCAATCAGGGTCCGGGCTGAGTAAAGCACATGCGACATCAATCCAGAGAGTGTAGGTGTACGGGCAGGAAAAAAAGAGGTGGTCTCTGGTTTCATCAGGCTCGCCACAGAAGATACAAGCACAGTCGAAACGTTGACCCCAACTGTTCATATGATGCCCCGTAGCTAGACGATCTTTAATTGCAAGCCACACTATGAACGCGAACCTTGGTACATTCTGTGGGAACCACACTATGTTGCTCCAAGACTGCAGCTCCATGTGCGTACGGATCTGATGCCATGTGCTTTGAGAACCAAACTTCCCGTGAAACTCATCCTCATCTCTCTTCCAAAGGGCGGTGTCCTCCTTGTCATTAGTCAAAACAACAGGGAGAGCTTTAATCTGGTCCACCAGTGAACGCATACCTTGATCCCTGCAATGTCAAATGTGTCACTCATTATCTCTCAACACTTCACAGATTAAGGCATTCCTGGCGATACCAAGCTTCTGGATCCCCACCTCACCGGTGATATCAATGATTCGTCCAAGTGGGTGCCAAATATCAAACCAGAACTTGACTTTTTCACCATTATTAATTTCCATACGAAGGAAGGTTTTCGCCAGCGGTCGCAACTTTAATAGCTTCCTCCACACCCATAACCCCACATTTGTGTCCCGCACATCCCAAAAAGACACTTCCTTCAGAAGATACCTCTTCACCCAAGCCACCCATAACGAATCAGAGCTTTTAAAGAGGCGTCATATCAACTTCAAACTAAAAACAGTGTCCACATCCTTCACTCTTCTGATCCCAAGTCCTCCTTCTTCTTTAGGACAACAACCCTCCTCCCAAAAAACCTTTGCTTTACTTGTGATATTCGGGGAGCCACTCCAGAGAAAAGCAGAGCACATGCTCTCAATTTCATCAATGCAACCTTGGGGTAAACAGAAAGCTGCACACCAAAAATTAGTGATACTCGCAATGACCGATTTTATCAATAGAAGCCGGCCAGAAAACGATAAAGATGAGCTCGTCCAGCTAAGGAGCCTATTCCTGATCTTCATCAAAAGTGGCTCATAATCATTGCAGGTCATTATTTTGGTCGTGAGAGGCAAGCCAAGAGGGTACGCAATATTTATGGTGAGGCCCAGACGTGCTGCTGCTGCCTCTAGATCTCTCTTCCCCCGACCTGCACCAAACACTGTGGACTTCACAATATTTATGGTGAGGCCCTAGGTACGAGCAAAATCATCAAATACTTTGAAGGTACCTTCTAGCGAAGCCGGAGCTCCATCAATGAAGACAACAATGTCATTAGCGAAACTCAGGTGAGATAAGTTGACTTCCTGATAACAGTGATGGTAGCCTACAATACCAGCACTTACTGACTTGTTAAGCATCTTGGATAGGACATCACTCATAATAACGTAGATGTAGGGAGACAAGGAGCACCCCTGACGAACACCTCTGGCGCTAGAGAAAAACCCCTCTAATTCTCCATTCACCGAAACTGAAAACCCAGCTGTATCGATGCACCTCATAATCCAAGTAATAAAGAGTTCCGGGTAGTTCATGGCGCGAAGAGTGGCTTCAGTGAAAGCCCATTGCACAATATCAAAAGCCTTGGATATGTCTAGCTTGATTGCTGCTCGAGGGGAGACTGAGTCTTTATGATAATCTTTGACCAGCTCAGTAGCCAGTAAAACATTTTCAAGCAGTAGCCTGCCCTCGACGAATGCACATTGGTTGAGCTCAATGGCCTGAGGAAGTGTAGCTTTAAGTCTCTTGGCAATGATCCGGGATATGACTTTATAAATGACATTGCAACAAGCAATAGGTCTAAATTCTGACATACGTTCAGCAGTAGTAGTTTTAGGGACAAGCGAAAGGATAGTAGCGTTGATACTCTTAGGGAGGAATCCATACAAGAAGGACTGAACAGCTATAACGAAATCCTTTCCTACTATCGGCCAAGCAGCTTTATAGAACTCCATAGGAAATCCATCTGGTCCCGGTGCTTTGTTTGTAGGCATGGAGAATAGAGCTTCCTTTATTTCGGCCGGTTGGACAGGCGCTACAAGAGTGGCTCCCTCTGAGGTAGGGCAGCGATAGTCAATTAGCTCCTGTAGTTTCTCATGGGACATTACTTCAAACTCTGCTGATGTCCATTGCAGAATTGTTTCAAAATGGGAAGACACCTCCTTCTTAATGTCTTGGATGTCAGTGAGAATGATCCCATCGGCTGCAATGATTCTTCGTATAGTATTGGCCGCATTTCTGGTTTGAGTAACCTTGTGAAAAAAACTTGTGTTCCGATCTCCCAGGTCCAACCATTTAATATTCGATTTCTGGTAGTAGAATTGTTCCTCAATGCCAGAAATGTGGTGCCAATGTTCTCATGCATCCGAATGAGTCCTCTCAAATCAGCTTTCAGCAGCTTTAGCTTCTTATGGAAAATGGTAAGGGCCAGTCGAGAATGAAAGATAGGCTCCGTAGTCGTCCATATCCGCTCCACAGTCTCAAGAAACTTAGGGTGTCCCACCAAATGATTGTAAAATTTGAACGGCTTCATATTTCCTTGGGGTAAGGCACGAAGCTGAGTACATATATGCATGTGGTCCGACACTCCACCTGAGTCAAAGATAGCATGGGATTGAGGGAACCTCGCAAGCCAGCAACCATTAACCATGACTCTGTCCAATTTCTTACTTATAGGATTATCATCTTGACTGTTGTTCCACGTGAACATCGGCCCACTATGGGATAGATCAACAAGCTCACATACCCGCACAACCTCTTGGAAATCAGTAACAGATCTTCTATCTCCTCCAGTATTTGTAGCTCTAGAGTTCTCCTCAAAAGATAATGCCACATTGAAATCACCTTGAATTATCCAAGGGTTTGTATCTCCTGCCACAGAAGTCGAAATTATCTCCATTTCTTGCCAAAGAGCTCTTCTCGCTATGGCATCATTAAAAGCATAAACAAAGGAACTTAGAAAGTATTCCCCTGAGGTTTTACACCGCACCCAGCATGTGATCATCGCATGTGATCATCTGAGCGCTAGATGCCACATGAACAACCTCCACATCATCTGACCAGCAAACCCATATCCTTCCTAGCCGGTGATGACTATAGTTATGAACATAGCTCCATCCCGAAAAAGTCGCTTCTACCACCTTCTTAAAGTGTTCTTCCTGAACTTTTGTTTCAACCAAACAACCTATAGATAACTTAGCAGCTTTCACCAAACTTCTAATTGCTCGTTGTTTGCGTGGCATGTTGAACCCACGCATGTTCCAAGCGAAGATCGACGACATCAGTGCTTCTTAAAAGAAGCTTTCTTATTGTGGTTATGAACAACTACGTGCAACAGATCCTTGGAGTTTACAATTGGCTTTCTCCCACTCTTGTTCTTGCCACGGTTAGTTTGACTTCGCCTCTGCCGTTTGGTGATCACTACGTCGTTATCAACAGCATCCACAGCTACAACACTCTCTACTCGGTCTGATATCCCCTCATCTTCCTCCTCTGGGATTTCCCCTTCTTCACGTAGATCTTGAAGTGTCTGAAACCGGCCGGGGGGACTTGTTCTCAATTCTGAATGAGCTTCTTTTGGTGGAGAGTGGGATATAGACTTGCGGCCTTGAGCACGAGACCAGTCCTCCTGTGCTTCCGGAATCTCTTCTCAGTATGTCCCCACTTCAAGCAGCTTCCACAACACGGAGGGAGCCATGGATAGCTTACCTCGACCGTGGCATCAGAGCCAAACTTGTCCACAAAACAAATCTTCTGGGGAAGTGGCTTCTGAAAATCAAATTCAACGAGCATTCTGGCTACATCCAGCCGACACACATATTTCAGTGTTGGGATGGAGCTTCATAAACTTCCCTGCGGTGCGTGCTAGGAAGATTAGCCCCTTTTTCGAATAAAGGTAGTCTGGTACATTCTTCAAATCAACCCATAGTGGCATTGCCGCTAAATCCGGTGGGGTTTGAGCGGTTTTTGGATCCATTCATACACCACTAGTGACACATCTACAATATGCCAGAACTTCCTTCTCATCACCCTGTTCCTCATCACTTCATCCTCCATTCGAAATAACACTGTTTTCTTACCAATGAATTGCACATCAATTTTTGATGATGTCCCCTGTGAAGCCCAGATCCTGTTAACACTCGAGTGGATCGAACCGATCTGGGGAGCATCATTCATAAAGTAACCCACCATAAAACACTTCCATAGTGGTTCTGCATCCTCAGAAATTTCCTCCAGTATTTCAATATTCGCAACTCCATCCTTCACCTCAAATATCGGCTGACTACTTGCCGAATCATACGCTCCATCAACAACCCCCGCATACGTACTCCTACTTCCTCCTGAATTCTCAACTCCCTTTTCACCCGTGCCCTCGGTTTGCTTTCCACTATCCAAACTCTCCAAACCCCGCCCAACATTCTCGACTCCCTCACTTCTTGCCGCTTCGCTCATGGTACCATCCCTTAGTCCCTTTGCCCCAACAGATGACGGATCCACCGGTGACGATGGTCGTGACATCGAAAGGTCTTCTTCGCTCCTAGGTTTGGTAGTCGCCGCCAGTCGCCTATCGCCTTCTCTTCTAGCTATGAATTGTATCATTGGTATTAATGTGTTCTTTGTGAATGAAATTATATTTACCTGTATAAAACCTTTGTCAATCAATGGAAGATATTGTTTTATTCTCAAGAATTTTTTTAAATGTTTAATTTTATATTACTTAAGAAAACATATCTTAATAAAAGTATTTTATATATATATATATATATAATTGTTTTAATACAAAAACAACTTTTTGACATACTTAACTAACTATAGCTTAATATGCAAAAATAAAACAATGTATTCCATTGATTGACATTTGCATATTTAATTTAATAATTTTGAATTATTTTACAGATACATAATTCTATAAGTTTAACTAAAAAAGTTCATCGTTTGGAGTAGGTCTATTAAGAATATCTACTATATATATATATATATCATATCCGATATTAAAAAAAAATTGAACCCATATATTATCTACTGTTTTATTTTTAATTTGCAGGTGCAATATGAATCTCAACCATATAAATATAAATATGTAATCTTTAAGCAAATTTTTATGTTGTTTGACAGTGAGAAACAAAGATTACACAATTATTGTTATATAAATATAAAAATGTAATTTTATAATTACACATTTAAAAATTGAAAACATTTTCTATTTCATGTTTTTAGAATCTAAAAATATTGAATTAAACGCACATGGTGCAGGTCATCATCTAGTAAGTTAGTACTTCTCAACATTAGCATTTCTATTACATATTGTAACCTGAAAAATACTATATCAAATATTTAACTTGACATCTTGAAGAAAGAGATCCTTTTCTCGATTCAGTTTCAAATTTGATTAGACAGATTTTTATATTTGGAGTCTACGTTTACAAAGACAATGCTTCGGGTGGCTGCTATAAAGTTGGAAAGGCTGGAAAGATCTATGTATGCTAATGACGAAGATTTCAGAAACTTTTTCTGTTCCAACCAAAAGAAGCGAGGTAGATTATAATCTATGTCTTATGATTATTACAAATCATTGAAGTATTTGAATTAACATATGGACTTAACGTGTAGGATTCAATGTTACTTGAAGGTCAGAGTGATGACACTGTTTCTACTCCTGCTAAGCGCAAAGTAGATGATAAAGAAGCACCCGAGCTTCATTCTACCTCTAAAAAGTCGTGTATAAAACTGATTAAAATGGAGAATCCCAAATATATGTTTTCTTCATACTCTCACAACACTTAATTTTTTGATTCTCGGTTCAACCATAAACTGACTCGATTATGCAAAACTCAATGAAAAGACTCTACTAAAAAGATTAAATATACATCAAATTTCACAGATAAAACTATCATATAATAGAAATCGAATCATTTGATACATTTGATTACAACTAAAACAAAATTTGCGGTTCTCAAGTGCATATCAAAATCTAGTTTTTCATTATAAATTGTATTTTAGAAGAACTTTTATTTCTACTCCAGAATACTTCAAAATGAAACAAGGGAAATTACACCCTATAGCTACACAAAAACTTCTAATTAAGTAACTAACAAAAACCTTTTCTCTCTCTCTTCTTTTCTCTCCCTATCTCTCTACTCTCACTCTAGAAATTTAATTTTAGTTTTTTTTTTTGCTATTTCGCAAATAAGCCCATGAATTAATTTATTAAATTTTCATTGTCCTCCAAAACAAAATTACTACATTTTAAAGAAAAAAAGGTATTACATTAAACATGCAAAGTGTTTTCCATGATTCTAAACACCAAAATAATATATAATATTTTGTATAGTAATCAATTCCAACCTTTCTCAGGCCATCATGAAATATGTTTACCAACCAAAAGCGGAAGAAGAAATCTAACGAAAGTGATGATACCATGTTAATCTGTTTTCAGAATGAATCGTTAACCAAGTAATTGTGTAGCTCCATCGGTGATTTTAACACGCACTTGTAATCACGAGACGTGTGTCCCCAATGTTTTCTTAAGTAGGATCTACACGTTTAGACCCATTCGGTGGTCGTCAAGAAAAGCCTAAACGCACGTTCCTCACCTCTAAAAGTAAAAAGCTACCTTATTTTCTCAATAATTAATACACAAAACTATATATTAGTAGTGGTATGCCGGCAGATACGCCGGATTTGTAAGTATTTTTTAATTTAAATTTGTAATATTATGTTATTATTTGTAGTATTTATGATTTTTTGAAGTCAGTTTGTATGTCGTGATTGAGACCAAATTGTTTGTTTTAGTTATGATAAGTAGCATCAGTAATAGAATTTTTTCAAACAATTTTTTTTATTTTAGACATTTAATTATACATTAATATGTTCTATAATTCTTATTTGCTTCCAATTTATTTAATTTTGTGAATTATAATTGTTGTTGTATAAATAGTAAATAATTTATCTTTTGTTAATGTTAACATTTATGGATTCGTAAGCAAAACTTTCAAACCAAAACATTCGATAATTTGTATAATATGATTACTATTTTGTGAGTATTTTTGTGATTATATTTCAAAATAACATTGCAAGATATGATATATTTTGTTTGTTCAGTAATTCTTATCTGGTTTATCTAGAAAGAAAAATTGTTTCATGAAAAATGGCACAAACATGAATACATATTTTCAACCATTTGGATTACATATTTTTTGGTAGAGAAAGATTTCTATGTTATTACTGCAGGTATTGTATATTTTTATGAAGTAGAATAGTAAATTTTTATTAACCTTTAAAATAATTATACTTAATTATTTGTTGATATATAATTAATTATAAATTAAAAAAATAATTTCATTTATTGTATCATTATATTTATATTAAAATTATATTGTATTATTAAAAAAATATTTCACATCATAGTTTATTTTAAAAAAAAATCTCTACACATAGATTTTGTATATAACTTTATCTATACATGACTGTTTTTAAGTTTATTTTATGCAATAAAAATAATTTTATTATTTTGAATACTTTTTCATATCTTAAAAAATTGATCTTTAATTTATTATTAAATATTTCAAAATGTATGAATTTTTTCAAGTTTATTTTATGCAATTTATGTTATGATGAAAAATTTTGTTAATGAAAATAAGTTATTTAATTACCTATACTATTATTTAATTTTTTTTGCAAAAATATTTACTTTGTGTTATCAAAAAAATAGTTTTACATCATAATTTTTTAAAAAGAGAAATTTCTCTATATATTTAGATGTGAAGATATGTACGTTAGTTCGAGGTGAAACAAATAGTAGCAATAAACAAACTCGTTGATAGGACGTCTCAGGGCCGTGTAGACAAATGAAATGTAAGGGTGCATAGATTTTATTCCTTATTACTTTTGTTTAATATTCATTTTTAGCTGGAAGAGTTTAATTTATATTATGTGACGATTATTATTTTTATGAATGATCTTCTTTGTATTTACCTTCTCTTTTTTGCAATAGGACTTGTTTGTTGTAAAAAGAATTAATTTTAATTTGCCATAATATAATATTTTATAATATAAAAGTTTGGATTCGGTCAAATCATATTTTTAATTATGCGTAGTGTAGATATTTTAATATGTTTATTATTTTATTTAATTATCTAATTATTTGTTTTATATGAGTTTTTAAACCAAAATGGTAATACAAAATATTAATTAAAATAAAGTACTATATGACATTTTTTCTTTATGTCGAAAATATAATTTTATTTTATCGTATTAGATGTTAATTTTCGTTATTGCATCCTACTACTTTTTTAATATAATTTGGGTATTCTATATAATGAAAATATTAGATTAAACCCCACCTAAAACATAGTCTATATCCCACCAAAAATATAATCTATATATAGTGAAATGATTAGATTAAATTCCACCAAAAATATAATCTATATCCCACCAAAAAATATAATCTATATATAATAAAAATCTTATATATTAAAACAGAAATCACAACTCATTTTATGTGTGATTTTTAAGTTGGACTATCCTTAAATTTTGTATTAAATATATTTTATTATATATAATCAACAATATAAACATATTTTAAATACTTTATTATAATATATTTTATATATATGTACATATATTAAAATACAATCTTAACAAATCTATTGAAAAAGATTACAACAAGATCTTAATTTTAAAACAATATATATATATTTTTAATTATTATTTTATTTTATAACGAAATATTACTATACAATAATATATATATAACATTATTATTTATACAAAAAAATATTGTTTATATATAAAAAGAAAAATCTTGATATATATATAAATATATATATATATATATATATATTTATTTATTTATTTATATATATATATATCAAAAATTTCGAAAAATCTGTTTAAAAATATTTTAATAAGATCTTAATTTTAAAAGATTATATGTAAATATTTTTATTAATTTCATGATTAGTTTTAAAATATTATTATACATTAAGATATTCAGTTATCATTTATAAATTGAAAAATAAATATTATATTTTATTTTATCTATTATATAATCACAATCAACCATATTAAATAAAAACTATTATGTTGATTCAAATATTTTAACAATATTATTTCGAAAACTTTTATAAATATTTTAAGTAATTTCATAATTAGCAACAAAATATTATTATGCATTAATATATATACAGCTATTATTTTAAAAATTCAAAACTATCATACTTTTATATATTTCATGATTATAAT
>JABAYD010033810.1:0-13472 GCA_014822095.1 Diplotaxis tenuifolia
AAAATAAAATAAATTTAATTTAAATTTTTGTTTAAAAGGCATTATTTCAAATTTAGTATAATTCAAAAATTATATTAAGATTGTGACATGTGTTACGTAAAAATAGAAATTATCCTTTTAGAAAAATTAGTTATATCCTTTAAAAAATAGTAATTATCCTTTTAAATTTAACATTGATTTTCCTTCTCTTAAATAATACAAAAAAGATAATTGTACAAAAATAGTAATTATACTTTAAGAAAAAAATAGTTTTAAAAAAAGATTAATACTAATTTTACTTATAATAATTATTATTGCCAACTATGATTATTCATATATATACATCTTATATAATAAAGCTTGGTTCCTCAAAGTTACTAATTAACACGATTGCGACACAAGACGTTTATGTTTTTAACATTGTGACATGTGTTACGTAAAAATAGAAATTATCTTTTTAGAAAAATTAGTTATATCCTTTAAGAAAATAGTAATTATCCTTTTAAATTTAACACTGTTTTTTCTTCTCTTATATATATATATATATAATAAAGCTTGGTTCCTCAAAGTTACTAATTAACACGATTGCGACACATGGTGTTTATGTTTTTAAGATTGTGACATGTGTTACGTAAAAATAGTAATTATTCTTTTAGAAAAATTAGTTATATCCTTTAAAAAAATAGTAATTATCCTTTTAAATTTAACACGGATTTTTCTTCTCTTATATTATTTATATATATATATAAAATAAAGCTTGGTTCCTCAAAGTTACTAATTAACACGATTGCGACACACGACGTTTATGTTTTTAAGATTGTGACATGTGTTACGTAAAAATAGAAATTATTCTTTTAGAAAAATTAGTTATATCCTTTAAAAAAATAGTAATTATCCTTTTAAATGTAACACTGATTTTCTTTCTCTTAAATAACACAGAAAAGATAATTGTCCAAAAATAGTAATTATACTTTAAGAACAAAATAGTTTTAAAAAACGATTAATACTAATTTTCCTTATAATAGTTATTATTGCCAACTATGATTATTCATATATATATATATATATATATATATCTTATTATATAAATCTTGGTTTCTCAAAGTTACTAATTAACATGATTGCGACACATGTCATTTATGCTTTTAAAATTGTGACATGTGTTACGTAGTAATTATCCTTTTAGAAAAAATACTTATTATCCTTTAAAAAAATAGTAATTATCCTTCTAATTTTTTTTTTCAAATAGTAATTATCCTTTTAAATTTAACACTGATTTTTTATTTTCTCAATTAATAAAGAAAAAATATATTTTTTTTTAAAATAGTGATTTTTCTTTTTTTTTAAAAGATAGTTTAAAAACGATTAATGCTAATTTTCCTTACAATAGTTATTATTGTTTTTTAAAACAAAATCAGTAATTATCCATTTTTCAACAGTAATTATCATTTTAAAAAAATTGATAATTATCCTTTTAAAAGATTATAAATCGTAATTGTATTTTTTTAAACTTAAAAAGGAAAAAAACTATTTTTGCTAATTTTCCTTAATTTAAATCCTAATTAAAAAGGTCAAAATCCAAAAAAATGACATATAAAAATGATTAATAAAGAAAAGATAATTATTAAAAAAAATTATCCTTCTAAAAAATAAAGACTATTTAATGTTAATTTTCCTAAAGTTACTCTTAAATAGTAAATATGATTTCTAATGCAGAAAAGAAAGACATAACGAATCAACAAATTCTAAAAAATAAATTCATATTTGTTGGGAAAATTAAACATTTTTTTTTGCATCAAAAAAGAAAATTTCTAACTATGATTATTCAAATATTATATATATATATATATATATATACATGTAACTAAGCTCTCTCATATTTGGTGATTTTTATCATATTTGATCACCATATACCATACATAATTATTGCTTCAAAACGAATATAAGATTAATTTATATGTCTTTTCATCGCATGTTCTTTTCTTTTTATAAATTGATGATGATTTCTTATGTCATTAATTTCATGATGCATAAGTAATAATTAGGCATTTACGAGTTAAATTATGATCTATTAATTATGTTCTATTATTAGGCTTTCAAGTTATTTCCATAATAATGATGTTTCATTACGTATGTGTGTTTGTTTCTCATGTTGTTATACGTACATAAATTAATATTGTTATTAGGATTGTCTATGTGTGTTTGTTTATCTTCTTTAAATAATTTGTTTATTATATAAGAAAATTCAATTCAAAGTTATGTACATTATTTTTTCATGAAAAGTTTGGAAATAGATTAAATGCAAGAATTTTTATTGAAAAATGTGCAAAATTGCAAAAAAAACTAAGATAAGACTAAAGAGGAATTACATGTATGAGATCAATTACCTTGAATACTGCGTGAAATTTTTTATTTCAAAATTATAAATTTTGCTCAACTAAAAAAACAACAATGAATTTATATGGTAATATTCATAATTTCATATATATATAAAATCTTATTATATAAAATTACTGAAGACGTGGACGTTCATATTTTAATTATACATGTCATTCGATGAGTTATTCTAATTTTACCGTTAAAAAGAAAACTAATTTTTTCTATTCATAATTTTTTCGTAAGCTATTAGTTAAATTCTATTAAATAATTTCAATTATTTTTACAAATTTTATATCTTATATAGTAAAATTGAAATGCGAACAACAATATGTGTTAAACAATCATAATTATTCGGAAAAATATCATGTTCAAATTATTTTTATCATGATAAGTGTTTTGATCAAGACATAACAAGCTGTAAATTATTTGTCAGCATTTTCTGGGATTAAGCGATGGTTGAGTTATGATTTTGATTATACTATTGAGTTTTAGAAAGTTACAATTTAAATAAATTGTAACATGCAAATAAATGTATATAAATGACAACAAATGCATACAAAATTTTTAGAATTTTACAATATTAACAGAAACATTACTAAATAGCCATGAACATAATAGAATATGTTTAAACAAGAAAATAATATACAAAATTAATACAAATATTAAATTAAGAGCATAAGAATGGGCATTTTATTGTATTTTCAATTCATTGTATTTCATTATAATTTATAGTTCTTCGGAGTTAGAGTTCGTTTTGATTTTTTGAATCTAACTTTTTTCTCTGGCCTGACGTGGACAATAAATTTTTATTTCTTAAAATAAATTCACAATATATATGTAAATATCATATAATTATAATATTTTTTTATCTTATGCATGAAATTAAAATATCAATCAAATTCGTGGGAGAGATCCATACCTAGTTTTAAACAAGAGATAATAAAGAATCTATCAACGGTCCAAGTCCAGGCAACACTTGGCTTAAACCAAAGAGTCCTTTTCAGAAAAGGTCATGGAAAGTTATACCCTCAGAGTTCCTAATAATAACGGTACTGCCATTCCATCAGAGACTAGTAAAAACCGTACGCAATAAGTACCCAGCGAATAACTACAATTAGATAAAGCCTTCTTTGTCTCTTCTTCTCCGATCACTGCTGGTTCTAGGGTTTCTTCTCTCTCTGCTTTCTCTGATCGTTTCATTGATTTCTGAGTTTTGAGTTTCTGGGTTTGTTCGTATTGATTGGAATCAATTAGGCAAAGAATAAAGTTGATAACTTTGAAGACGATGCAACCAAACCAAGTGAAGAGGGTTAGTCCTCTGTTTCTCTGTCTCTGTCTCGCTCGAACTGTTGTAAACAGAGACTTAAAAAAAGTCAAAAACTTTTTTTTATAAATTAACAAACTTTATGTTATTGCATGACCAAAACCATCATACAGTAACTTCGCAATTTTGATGGATTTAGTTTATGTTTCTGTCTTTGGTTTCATGATTCGTTAGGACACGAAAGAGATGGAATTTTTAACAGAGTACGGTGACGCAAACCGATACCGAATCCTAGAAGTTATCGGAAAAGGAAGCTATGGAACGGTGTGTGCAGCTATCGACACACACACCGGAGAGAAAGTTGCAATCAAGAAGATAAATGACATCTTTGAGCAGATCTCTGATGCGCTTCGTATCCTCCGTGAGGTGAAGCTTCTTAGGCTCCTAAAGCATCCAGATATAGTGGAGATCAAAAGCATCATGCTTCCTCCTTCCAAGAGAGAGTTTAAAGACATCTTTGTTGTGTTTGAGCTCATGGAATCTGATCTTCATCAAGTTATTAAAGCTAATGATGATTTGACTCGCGATCATCACCAGTTTTTTCTTTATCAGATGCTTCGTGCCTTGAAGTTCATGCATACAGGTTCAGTTCGCTTCAGCATGTTTTATTTTGTTCTCTGGCTGTTGTTAACTGTGGTTTTTTGTAATGTGGGTGCAGCTAATGTTTATCATCGTGATCTTAAGCCAAAGAATATACTGGCTAATGCAAATAGCAAGTTGAAAGTTTGTGATTTTGGATTGGCTAGAGTAGCGTTTAATGATACTCCTACAACAGTCTTGTGGACGGTTTGTTGCCTTTGTCGTGTCTTTTTGTTTGGTGTCTGTCTCTGTTTCTCTGCCTTTTGACATTTCCCTTCAATGCAGGACTATGTTGCCACAAGATGGTACAGAGCGCCTGAGCTCTGTGGATCATTCTTTTCTAAGGTATGTGTTACTGTGGATTTCAAGCTCTCTTTTTCTATGCACACTGGTTGGTTCTCTGTCTCCTTTATTTATTTCTGTACTTCTCTATGCATACGATTGGTGTAGAATATCTGAGGAATACTGTTATAGATATAGTTGTTTTATAGGAGTTGTGTGTTTGTCCCTGTGGGATAAGAATATTGAAATAGTTCTTGTTCAGGGATGACTTTTGAACTCTCCTGGAGGTTGAAAACCTGTGAAATCAGGTAACCTTGTATCAGGTTATGTTGTCCATTGAGTGGTTTCTTTTGCATCTGCAAAACCTTTATATTTCTTAATTTTTTAATTTATCATAGTCTGATTTACAGTTACTATCTAATTGCAGTACACTCCAGCTATAGACATATGGAGCATTGGTTGCATCTTTGCAGAGGTGCTAACAGGGAAGCCATTGTTTCCTGGGAAAAACATTTCTCATCAGTTGGAGTTGATTACTGATCTTCTTGGCACACCAAAATCAGAGACTATTTCTGGAGTATGATTGGTTAACTTTTTGTCTGCTTTTACATTTATGTTTGTATTGAGTTGTTATAGCTAAAACATCTTATATGATTACAGGTTAGAAATGATAAAGCTAGAAAATATTTGAAAGAGATGAAGAAGAAAGATCCTGTCTCCTTCTACCAAAAATTCTCCAGAGCAGATCCTTTAGCAATCAGTCTTTTGCAGAGACTGTTGGCTTTTGATCCAAAGGATAGACCAACTGCTGCAGAGGTCTCTCTTCTCCCTTCCTCTTTCAAAAGCTGCCTTGCTTCTTGTGTGTATCTCTCTTCTTATTTGGCTGTCTTTTTTAATTTTCTGATAGGCATTGGCTGATCCTTACTTTAAGGGTCTTTCTAAGGTTGAAAGAGAACCTTCATGTCAGCCAATATTGAAGATGGAGTTTGAATTTGAGAGAAGAAGGTTGACAAAGGATGACGTTAGGGAACTTATTTACAGGGAAATACTTGAGTACCATCCTCAGTTACTCAAGGACTATATGAGTGGATCTGAGGGATCAAGTTTTGTATATCCTAGGTTTGTATTTTTTGCAACTATCATTCACTTCATTTGTTGTGCTAATTTTCTTGACTTGGTTGTTTGGCAGCGCCATAGGACATCTTAGGAAGCAGTTCAATTACTTAGAGGAAAATAGCAGCAGAAACGGACCGGTTATACCTCTTGAGAGGAAGCACGTTTCACTTCCTCGGTATGTCCTTTTTGTTCTTTCATCTGTTGCTTCACAGCATCTTACTCAAGAGTTTCATCTGTTCTCTACCTCTTGTTATCATCTTCCACAGGTCCACAGTTCACGCAAGTGTAGTCCATTCCACAAGTCAACCTAACTTGTGTGCGAATGAGAGTAGACGTGTTTCTTTAGAGCCTTCAAGAAGTGGAGTAGTTATTTCAGGACATCCACCAGCTAGAGCTTTAGGACCTTCACCAAGAGTACCACCATCTGGTAATAAAACCTAAATCACATCACCAAATATTTATCTTTGGAAAGTTCATGTAACCCATGTCATAAATTCAATTACTGTGTGTGTTTACAGGTAGACCAGGACGTGTTGTGGAATCAACGGTTAGTTATGAGAATGGCAGAAACCTCAAAGAAGCTTATTTCAGAAGCGCTGTATCATCTCCTCACTGCTACTTCAAAGCAAACACCATGATGCACCCAAATAACAGTAACGTAGAAGCTTCTTTTCAGCCAAAACCGCAAGAATTCGTCACCGTGCCGCCAGCTGCTAGGACTAACCAAACAAAGGTGGAGGTTGTGAGCCACCCAAACCCTTATTTAAAATCTCAGCTTCCCAATACAGAAGAACCAAGCAACAACATGGCTGTGGATACTAGGCTGTTGCGAGCACAACCACAGTTTGCTCCAGCAGTAGCAGCACACCAGAACATAGGCACAGTTGGTTACGGCGCAGCATCTTAGACTCGCTCAACATTTCAGACTTGATATTTAACAACCAGTGGGGGAGGCTCCGGTCTTTAACTTTTGTGTAAAGTATTATTTGTTATTCAGCCAGCCAGGCTCCGATTTGAACAATGATATTAATAGACTTTCAAATGTTAACTCACAAGAACAAGATTTCGGTTCAGATCAGTCTGATCCAGGGTTGTTACCGGTAATAGTTTCGGTTATCTTGTTGGCTCCATAGTCTTTGAATTTGTTATAAGCGTAGTTCATTGAAGAGAAGAAGATTGTTGTGATTATATACTTTTTGAACTTCAAGATCGGATTCGGTCCCATTGCTCCTTAAAAGGGTTCTTTTTGGTTATCGGAACACTGAATCTGATTGGTTAATATAAACACATCATTAAGCCGAGAAACATGGAATGGTTAGCAGAAGTCATTGGCTCTTAGATCTTTAACATCCGTAAATTAATCTTCAGGCAAATTATAATAGTCATTTTCTTAATGAAGCAAACCGGTTTTAAGGAAACCGGCTTACTAGGCTGCTGAGACAAAAACCCATATAAGCCTGACAAAGCACATGTCACCAGGCTTCCATTTACTGATAATGACTTTTATGTTTTCTTTTTCTTTTAATATAAGCATGACAGAGTGTATTTGAGGAAGGAAATAAAGAGAGAATAACATAGTGGGTTATGACTTTAAATAAATCATAGGTTACTTTATGCTACTAAGACACTTTTTTAATTTATTACGTTGTATTCTAACTACAACATAACTAGATAAAAACATAGAGACTCACTTATCTTTCAACTTCTTATCTTCTCAACATTTTTTTCTCATATTTGATTATACATTTTTCTCTCCGTAATCACCAAATCATACTCTACTCTTTGTTGCGAGCACTACACTAACACTTCCTCTGTCCTTGCTCGAGATATAATAGATGAAATCACTGTAAACGCCAAGATGCAACTCAATTGCAGAACACCATTAATAAAAAACAGTTAGTTTTTCGAGTTCAAAAGCTTGAACCTGGGTTTTAAATGACATTGCTACGGCAAACCAATGCTCCACCGTGCTCAGATCCATCGTCGAGGAATCAGCTACAGTGAATCGTCATATCCAACCATTAAATCTGTGTCATTCAAATACTTCACATTTTTAGGTTTTTAGCTTGAAAGTGGAGTGTGATATGTTGAATATATAAGTTTGAAACATTAAAAAATAGAAAAAAGATGAAAAAATGGATGAAGGCTGTGAAGAATCAAAATACGCCGGCTCTGAAACTGTTCTCGTAACCCTAAAATATTTAGAGGAAGAATATGAAATAGTTACGATTATGCCATTAGTTATTTAAAAACATGTACACGAAAGTTCACTATCCACATGTACAACGATTCATATGTACAATAAACATATTTATAAATTCACTATTTGAATGCTGAAATTAAATGATTTTGTTAACGACTAGGAAACATGGTTTCTCACATGGTTTTCAAATAATTATATTGTTAATGATTTTTTCTATAAATTTTTCTCGGTTTGGAATGGTTTACATATGTACAAAGATTATATGTGTACATCACATACAAAAGTTCATCGCACGCGTGTATAAAAACTATTTGTTACATTTGCACGTACAAATATTATCAAGATGAACATATATATTTATTGTACATGTGTACAACTATTTTACAAAAATTCATACGTACACCGTTACATTTGTGCATTGTACACCATTTCCACATATTTCATTCGTTTCAGATGTACACATGTACACATACACCATTTTTACATATTTTTTTTTTGTTTTTTATGAGGGGCAAAATTGTAATTTAGAATTTTCTCTTTCCCTGTAACCTACCTGTAATTTATCAAGCTCAAAAGATGGCCGCCTCCACCTCTTCCCAGATTTATCACCTTTTAAGTCTTTATTTATCACCTTTATTTATCACCTTTTAGAGCTGGACTTCAATGGTAGCAAGTACACATATACCTTCGTCACTGAATCTGGATCTGAAAGAGTAGCAAAGACACATACACAGTGATATATTTCATCTTTTCTGTTTCAACACATCTCTATAGATTTCTAAGAACGAGAAGACAATAAAGTTTCTAGAATCACAAATATATGGAATCAGAGATTTACATATGAAGCTAAGGATCTTGAGCTGGAGTTTGTCAAGGCGGAGCAGTATGTCACCGGAGAAATTTCAGACGCAAGTTTAATTTAAGAAGGCATAACATTTGGGTTTGATTGAAATTGATTGTTGAGCTGTTGAAATTTAATAACAAAATAATTTAGGAAAAAGGGAAGTGAAAGATAAAAATAAGATCTAACTCTATTAAAAGAGTTTAATATTCCCTTCTTACCTATGCCACGTGAGACAAAATAATTAGCCAGTAATATTGCACCAATTATCCACATCATTTCATGTTTAATTTGTTTTGGGCTTCTTTTCATTTGGGCATGTTTGATCTAAAGCTTATAGCCCACTGTTGTTTAAACAATTCGACGTCTGAGATGACGTGATTCAACGATTCCGCAGAATTCCTAATTTTGTTCTCTTACCTTTCGGCTTCCCCATCTTTCATTATTCTTCTCTCCAAACCCGTTTCACCATTATCTAATCAATTATTTGTTTGAACTCATGGGATTCCTTTCACCTTCATCTCCATTTGTCTATTTATAAATTTTTTTTCTTAGTTTTACATATCGATTAAAATTGTTAGGTTTTCTCAAACCTATTTGAGCAATAAATTCTCTTAATCTAAGACTATCGCTGGCTGAATTCTCCGTAGCTTTTCCTTACATTCGAAAATTCCTCAAGGTAAATATTTTTTAGATTGCCTATTTATAGATAAGTTTTGTTGTTTTAGGGTTCTGAAGCCGAGCAAAGCAAACTCTACCTGAAGAGGGAGAACATGTTTCCGTGTTATCATCAGATATGGAAGACTCTCTGAAGAAGGATTTAGCTTCGCAAACATATTTTTGTTGAGGACTTCAATTACCGTAGTTGTGGTATAATATTCTGTGAACAATTGTTTTATAATTGATTGATCTAATCCCCTGTTTTTTTCTGCCATTCCAATGAAACCAAACGCTGCAACCTCTCTCTCCTTCGAGCATAGCGACCAAGTGTTGAGTCTCTGTAAAGGGATTTTCATTGTAGGAATTACATATTTAAAATGTTCTGGTTATGGTGTTGGATGCTCATCTCGTGCTATATGCATGTGAATGGTTTTTTTAGGCTGGTGATTTTTTTGCGTTAGCTCATAGAAGTGCTACCGCTCAACAGAGTGAGATAGAATCACAGTGTGGGTGAAGACGTCCTGGAGACTCCTTTGTTGCAGGAAGTAGGAAAGCTATGACTGTTTTACTTCTTTAAGTTGTGCTCTATGTAAATAACCTTACATACTTTCCTTTTTAACAGGAGAAGTCTGTTTATCCAACAAAACAAGTGAAGCTTAGATTCCTCACTGGACTAGTGCCTCGCGAAAAGTCTATGGTGTTCGAGAGGATCCTATTTCGTGCAACTAGGGGCAACATGATCTTCATTAGACAGTCTTTCATTGAGGAGTCCGTTGTTGATACTAACTCTCATTAGCAGGTTAGCTGCTTATGTTCTGCTCCTAGCTTCTCCTAGACATTGAAAAGGCTGCCTTTTTCTGATGCAGGAGTCTGGCTGCTTTCTTATTGTTTGTATATTTTTCTTCCTCATAGGCTCATCAATGGCGTCAGAGAAGAAGCTGTCGAACCCAATGAGATACATAAAAGTGCAGAAGCTGGTGCTCAACATCTTTTTCGGTGAGAGTGGAGATCGTCTCACCAGAGCCTCCAAGGTCTTGGAACAATTGAGTGGCCAGACTCATGTTTTCTCCAAGGCAAGATACACTGTTCGTTCTTTTGGTATCATACGTAACGAGAAGATTGCTGGCTATGTTACCGTCAGGGGAGATAAAGCAATGCAACCCCTTGAAAGTGGACTCAAGGTTAAAGAGTATGAGCTCTTGAGGAGGAACTTCAGCAACACTAATTGCGTCGGTTTCAGTATTCAGGAGCATATTGATTTGGGTATCAAGTATGACCCATCTACTGGAATCTACGACATGGACTTTTATGTTGTTCTTGAGCGTCCTGGTTACCGTGTGGCACGTCGCAGAAGATGCAAGGCTCGTGTTGGAATCCAGGATAGAGTTACCAAAGATGATGCCATGAAATGGTTCCAAGTGAAGTACGAAGGATTCATTCTCAACAAGTCTCAGAACATTACTGGTTAAACACAAAAATGTCTCAATCAGAAATCTATAATATGTGTTTTTGTTTTCCCTGGTTTGAATCGTATTGTATCAGTTTTGTTTTTTTTTTTTGTTCTTCAGACATTTGAGTTTTCTTTTTAGACATTGTCTATCTATATGACTGGCATCAAAACAGGTGTAAGCTGAGCTAAAACACAGTGATTCCATATCTCAACGATTATCGAAGATGATTCTTTTTTTCTTCAATGATTAATATTTGGATAATGGATATGTAATCTTTTAAATAATACTAACACTAACGATTGATTTATGGATATCCACTCTTCATAATGCGTATTATGGAGTTTCATTTACTGTCTTTAGCTGTGAAATCAAGAGTGGCCTATATATTCCATGTTTCTTGCTTTCCTCTCAGCACTGAGTAAAGTAAGTGTAATAAATTGCTTAGAGGGTGTTCTTTTTCTTTTACTCTCAAATAAGAAATCTCAGACTCTATTGTCCTTGGAGCATACAATTAAGACTATGCATCATTTAAGGTTGACACATATCATCCTTATTGCATTATAAATTTGATTTTTTTTTATATTTAAAACTATATGCTGATATTTTCCGCTTCTTTCTTTGACTGTGAAAGCAGACATGATCACTCAATACCCACTTATGTTTCCCACATGTTAATTTGAAAGATTTTTTTTTTCATATCATGGTTTATGTATGCTTACTTTTTTGTGTAGACACTAGAGACGATTAGAATTTTGTGAACGAAATAAAGTTTTTTAGTCAGAATGATTCACGAGTTTGATCACTGGCTGTCTTAAAACCATACGCATAGTAGTAATCTTGGTTTTGATTTTATCCGGCATGAGGAAGAAACTAGCAGACTTGCACCGGGCTATTGGTAACCTTGCTAACGGAGACTACCATGCCGAAGTAGTGAAAATAGCAGAGGCTCATTCAGATTTTTTTATATGATGCATCTCGGTTAATCATGTGTCTTGGAAATGGGAGATGTATATCCTTCTATGATTCATGCAAAGCCTGGTGTTCAAGTGGTGAAAAATGTTGATGCACTTGGTCAACAATACAACACTCCTCACTTTGTGAGTCTCTCGCTCCTAGACATTCATAGTTAATACATTGTGCGGTATCTCATGAAAGTATCAGTTTCATGTGTGCTTCTTGGCCTTCGCTGGAAATTATTAATTCGAAGAACCTTTCATTTTGCGTGGTTTTCTATATTTCGTAGAGACTATCTACGTTCTCCTAAATGCTAATACATCATAACACCACCTAGCACCGTGTGGATCAAGACTTACATCAAAAAGCCTACTTAAGCGATAGAATGAGAATAAAAGTTCCGATCAGTTTGGCTTTTTTTTTGTATTTATGATTGTCTGTATTCAGGCGTGTTTCTATTACAAGCAGGCTATATAGTTTCTGAAAACTAATATTATTGATATGAACTTGCTTAAAAACGCACCGTTTTGGTAACAAAAGGCAAATTGGCGACTTCGAAGGCGATCGAGATTTTTCAATCTCCGCTGCTCCCACCGGCAGCTGAGATGGTTCTGACGGAGGTGAAGGAGGATCCTCAGCCGCCGATTGTTCCGAAGCAGACTTGGGTTACAACGACTCAGACGAAACAAGTTATGAAGAAGTACGATCTAGATATTTCGATTTCAGAAGGGGGAAAAACAGTTGACGTTCCATCGGAGATCATCGAGAAAGCTAATCCTCTCTGGGATGATTTTGTTATTTTGAAGTTTCTGGATACTGCTCCACACATCGCTAAAGTGCACATGATTCTAAACAAAATTTGGGCGTGGGGATAAGAAGCAGAAGTTGGATGTCTATGAGATGGATTCAACTACGATGAGGGTAAGAATCATGAGTGAGGCAATAAGAAATAAGGTTGTTAGAAGAGGTATGTGGAATATTTCTGGTGTTCCCATGGTTGTTTCGAAATGGTCACCAGATGGAGATACTCTGAAAGCTAATCTTCTACCTCTGTGGGTGCACCTAACGAATGTACCCATGAGCATGTATTCATGGCAGGGACTCAGCTTTATAGCAAGTGCAGCAGGCTCTCCGGATCATCTACACCCGGAAACCATTGCTTGTTCAGACTTTGAAGTTGCAAAGGTCTTTGTGTTGGTTGATTTAACAAAGGAGTTACCTCAGAAGATGAATTTCACCATTCAAGGGAAAGAGACAATGGTGACTTTCTACTACCCGTGGCTTCCAGCAAGATGTACCATATGCGGCAAATGGGGTCATTATGATACGTTTTGCAAGAGTACAACTCAAGATGTTGTAGACGAAAAGAAATCGGAAACAATGGAAGGAAAGGATGAGATAAATCAAGAGAATGTTGAACAAAAGGAGGAGAATCCAGGAAATATTGTGGAGAGTATAGTAGGAAGTAATGAGAAGGTAGAGGAAAGTGTAAAAGGAAGTGTGGAAGGTAATGAAAAGGTGGAGGGAAAAGAGGAGAGTCCTAGTAATAGGAAAAAGGAAGATGACTGGAGGGAGGTTCCAATTGAAAAAGCTAGTAGGAGTCCTATTCCAAATTTGAAGTTTGGTCAAGTTACCATTGCTACGCCTTCTCGGTACTCTGCTTTATGTAATAAAGGGGAAAATGGAGAGGAGCTTGAGCAAAAA